>CAUZXS010006017.1:0-7500 GCA_963585895.1 Sepioteuthis lessoniana
ACTGAATGACAGATGTCTATAAGAAGTTCCGGCCTATTATTTCTTTGGTAGAGGCACGAGCTTAGCACGTCGTGATCAGGAGGCGTCTTGGCTCTTCAGAGTCATGCCGGGGTTACTGTCAGAGCCGATATGATGCATAAAACCCGAAATCGACGATGAAGACAGTGCATCACCGAAGACCTACCTTGATGAATCTAGGATGTATGATTGAAATACATTTGATTTCGAAGATATTCATACGAATTCAAATGTGATAATGTTCTTTATTGACAGGGATCTAATAAGAATATTCCTCTTAATACCACCGGCATATTTCTCAATATTTTCACAGACCCCCGAAATACCAAGTTTCTGATAGTCTGAATTCCTCGTCAAATTTTTAGTTAATTTTATCTTCTTTGATCTATATTTCAAAAATCCAAGATATCTTATACTTTCTGCTCTCCAGAACAGAATTATTTGTGCTGAGAGCATTTATTCAAAGAATCAAAACCAAGTAATTTGCACAATCTTAATACACTTTTGTTTCTACCCTATCATGTTTGCTTTTTTAAAATTTATCTAATCTACCTCGATTCTCACCTTCACACTCTATAATTATTGTGGATACAGGGTGAAGTTCCAGTATTTTCTCCCATGTTTTTGCTTTCTTTTATGTTTCTTCGGATATTCGTTGGTTCTGCCACATTCTCCGTCAAACAGATCTTCATATCGTTTGTTAACGTCAATCAGATCTGGTTTTCCAGTTGGAAATAAAGTTGTTGCTTTGGGCCCCAAAGATCCAGGGGGTACTTATTGTGCACTTTTTAACAGATCTGCATTTCTTTTGTAAACGTCATTCAAATTGGTCTCATAGTTTGAATGAAGAAGTCGCTTTGGATTACAAAGATCAAGGATAACTTATTCTTCTTTGCTTCTAACAGATCTTTACTTTTGTTATCGTCAATCAGATCTGGTTTTCCAACTTTTAATGAAATGGTTGCTTTGGATATCAAACATCCAAAGAAACATTCTGTGAGCTCTTTAATTGATCTGCTGTTCTTTTGCAAACGTCATTCAAATCTAGCCTTCCACTTTAAATTAAGTGGTCGCTTTCGATCTCAAAGATCCAAGGTATCTTATTCCTTTTGTTTTCAAATAGATCTACTTTTTACCTTAATGCCAATCAGATCTGGTCTTTCATTTTAAATGAAATGGTCACATTTGATCCTAAAGATCCATGGTATCTTATTCTTTTTGCTTTCTAAATAACTGTTTTTCTTTTGTTAACGTCAATCATATCTGGTCTTCCAGTTTGAATGAAACTGATGCTTTGGATCTCAAAGATCAGGGTATCTTTTAATTTTGTTTTCAAACAGATCTGCTTTTTTTCCTTAATGTCCATCAGATCTGGTCACTCATTTTAAATGAAGTGGTCACTTTCGATCCTAAAGACTCATGGTATCGTATTCTTTTTGCTTTCTAAAAAATATTCTTTTCTTTTGTAAACGTCAATCTGATCTGGTCTTCCAGTTTGAATGAAGTTTTTGCTTTGGATCTCAAAGATCCAAGGTAGCTTACTATTTTTGCTTTCTAACATATTCTTTTCTTTTGTCAATCAGATCTGGTCTTCCAGTTTGAAGAAGTTGTCGTCTTGGATCTCAAAGATCAAGGATAATTTATTCTCCGTTGATTCTTACAGGTCTTCTTTTGTAACGTCAACCAGATCTGGTCTTCCAGTTTGTATAAAGTGGTCACATTCGATCTCAAAGATCCATGGTATCTTATTCTTTTTGCTATCTAACAAAACTGCTTTTCTTTTGTTAACATCAATCAGATCTCGTCTTCTATTTTGAATGAAGTGGTCACATTCGATCTCAAAGATCCAGAGTAGCTTATTCTTTTTCCTTTCTAAAAGATCTTTTCTTTTGTTAACGTCAGTCAGACCTGGTCTTCCACTATGCATGAAGTGGTTCTTTAGGGATCTCAAAGATCCAGAATAACATATTGTTTTGGCTGTCCAATAGATCTTCTTTTCTTTTGTTAACGTCAATCAGATCTGGTCCTCCACTTTCAATGAAGCGGCCCCTTTCGATCTCAAATATCCAGGGTTACTTATTCTTTTCACTTTCTAAAAGATCTTTCTTTTGTTAACATCAATCAGATCTGGTCTTCCAGTTTGCATGAAGTGGTTTCTTTGGGATCTCAAAGAACCTTGATAACTCTTTCTTTTTATTTTCTAACAGACCTACTTTTGTTTTTTAACGTTTACCAGAACTGGTCGTCCAGTTTGAATTAAGTGGTCGCTTTGGATCTCAAAGATCCAGGGCATCTAATTCTTTTTGCTTTCTACAACAGACACATTTCTACGGAAACCATTTATTTAAAGAGTCTCACAGAACTTATTTGCACAGTTTCGAGTTTATCTCTGTTCTTACTCTGTCATGCCAACTTTTCTCTTCTGAATCAATTCATGATGTTATTTAAAACCACTTCTTTTTCTCAGTAAATGTATCAATAACGTTTTCTTGGAGTTTTTTAGTTTTTTGCTTTGATGCTATTTGTGTAACCATCTAAATTATTTCCAATTCACTATAGGTAATATCATATTTACCCAACCCCTCCGCTCGGGCAGGATACGACACAAGGTTAATTTTTTAAGTGCAGTTTAACAGGTTTCAATTCAGAGTTTTCCTTCTCCTAGACTCACCTAGACTGAAGAATCCAGTCTGTCCTACTATTTACCCATGTTTGCTAGTAATGTTATAACCCTTATTTACCAACCCCTCCGCTCGGATTGGATATGACACAAGGTCATTTTTTAAGCGGAGTTTAACAGGTTTAAATTCAGAGTTTCCCTTCTCCTAGACTAGTTGCCTCACCAAGGCTGAAGAACTTAGTCTATCCTACTATTTACCCATAGCTAGAATAATTGGATTCATATTCAAGGGTATTAGTGCTATGTGAAATGCAATCAGTCTCGTCCAGGACTTGAACTCGTGTTACCGTGTCCATTTCCTCCGACGATAACCATTACACCACGGGCACCTCTAATTCGCTATAGGTAATATATGCCTTTTTCTTCGACATAGAATATTTTCTCTTCACATTTTTTCCTTGTCACTTTCCTCACAGTCAACCTTCTTTCTACACGAGAAATTGTGAGCATATTTAAAATCTTGAAATCAAGTGTAGACAATCATTTGAACAAGCTTCATTGTGTTAATTCACTTTAATCGTAGGCTTCTCTATAAATGGAAAACACTTTTTGACTACATCTAAATTATCCGTTTTTATTTTTTTGTTTTCTTTTGAATTGAGACAAGCAGTGAAAAAGAGATACATTGCAACAATTTATAATGCTGGTCCTTATATAAAGATCATTCAAGGTATATGGTATGACTGGAAGAAAGTCCTCGACTACTGCTTCCAATCAGAATATCAAATAATTCTTTTTTAAACAAATTAGATTAACTGAAGAAGTTAGCAGTTGACAATAAACGTACAGAATTATTGTATTTGACGCAGTTTTTTTTTTTTTTCTTCCTTTCATTCTTAACTCTTTTCCTTGTTTAATTCATTTCTTTTTTAATGGCTCAAAAAATTACCCTGCGAGTTTCAAGACTTTAATGATACGGATTTTTCTGTTTTTGAAGATGATCTTTTCGTTTTCTTTATTTTTTCTTTTTTTTCTTTCTTTTCTTATTGTTGTTGTTGTTGTTGTTGTTCCAAAAGAGTAAATGTTATTCTCGATTGCCTGAGAGTGTTTTAGATTTATGATCAACATTTGTGGTGGTTTCATTTTATAAAATGTTTTCTGTTTTGCTTTCACCTGCAATGTTTTATTACTGTAAACCATGCAGGATATATTCACGATTGTTATATCTTGCTTTACGTTCCATTTTACTTGTAACTTATTTAGTAATGGTTTTTCCAATAACTGATGGCCTTTTTATTATGTTTTGTAATGTACTTCTAATTTGTTTTTTTATTTAGTGATGTTTTCTGGAATAACACAAGTGTTTTTAAGATGTTTTGTAATGTATTTCTAATTTGTTTTTTTATTTAGTGATGTTTTCTGGAATAACTCAAGTGTTTTTAAGATGTTTTGTAATGTACTTCTAATTTGTTTTTTTATTTAGTGATGTTTTCTGGAATAACACAAGTGTTTTTAAGATGTTTTGTAATGTACTTCTAATTTGTTTTTTTATTTAGTGATGTTTTCTGGAATAACTCAAGTGTTTTTAAGATGTTTTGTAATGTACTTCTAATTTGTTTTTTTATTTAGTGATGTTTTCTGGAATAACTCAAGTGTTTTTAAGATGTTTTGTAATGTACTTCTAATTTGTTTTTTTATTCAGTGATGTTTTCTGGAATAACTCAAGTGTTTTTAAGATGTTTTGTAATGTACTTCTAATTTGTTTTTTATTTAGTGATGTTTTCAGGAATAACTCAAGTGTTTTTAGGATGTTTTGTAATGTACTTCTAATTTGTTTTTATTTAGTAATGTTTTCTGGTATAACTGAAGTGTTTTTAGGATGTTTTGTTATGTACTTCTAATTTGTTTTTTATTTATTAATGTTTTCTGGTATAACTGAAGTGTTTTTAAGATGTTTTGTAATGTACTTCTAATTTGTTTTTTTATTTAGTGATGTTTTCTGGAATAACTCAAGTGTTTTTAAGATGTTTTGTAATGTACTTCTAATTTGTTTTTTTATTTAGTGATGTTTTCTGGAATAACTCAAGTGTTTTTAAGATGTTTTGTAATGTACTTCTAATTTGTTTTTTATTTAGTGATGTTTTCAGGAATAACTCAAGTGTTTTTAGGATGTTTTGTAATGTACTTCTAATTTGTTTTTTATTTAGTAATGTTTTCTGGTATAACTGAAGTGTTTTTAGGATGTTTTGTTATGTACTTCTAATTTTTTTTATTTATTGATGTTTTCTGGAATAACTCAAGTGTTTTTAAGATGTTTTGTAATGTACTTTTAATTTGTTTTTTTTTTAGTGATGTTTTCTGGAATAACTCAAGTGTCTTTAGGATTTTTGTAATGTACTTCGGATTTGTTTGTTTTTTTGTTTTTTTATTTAGTAATGTTTTCTGCTATAACTCAAGTGCTTTTTATAATTTTTTATAATGTACTCCAGACTTCTTTTTATTTAGTAATGTTTTCTGGTATAACTCAAGTGTTTTTAAGATGTTTTGTAATGTACTTCTAACTTGTTTTTTTATTTAGTGATGTTTTCTGGAATAACTCAAGTGTTTTTAGGATGTTTTATAATGTACTTCTGATTTGTTTTTTTATTTAGTAATATTTTCTGGTATAACTCAAGTGTTTTTTATGATGTTTTATAATGTACTTCTAATTTGTTTTTTTTTATTTAGTAATGTTTTCTGGTATAACTCAAGTGTTTTTATGATGTTTTATAATGTACTTCTGACTCGTTTTTTTATTTAGCAATGCTTTCTCTAATTTAGTGTACTGTAATATAACTTCGTCTATTGTGGCTAGCAGAAATGGAACTACTTTTAATATGACCTGCTGAAATACAGGGTGTATCTAAAAGATTTTGCTGAAATAAGATATGTCTAATATACCTGTTGAAATAGAGGTGTGTCTAATATGCCCGTGATTCATTTTACCGTCAAATACAGTAATTAAAGGGGAAAAAAGCACCACATTGCGTCAGAATAACAAAACATAAATGCTTCTTTAGTTACCAAACGAAAGTTGTTACAGTTTGGATAGATTGTCTTCTTTCATCTGCTACATTCACCATCGTAGGATTACTTAATTCCAGTTTTTACAGAATTATTCCAATACCTAAGCAGGAGTCCCCGTGGTGTAATGGCTAAAATGTTGGAAGTAAGCGAGTTCGAACTCGTCACACAGCTACGTTCACTTTCAAAATGTATGAACACCCTTATTCCCCAAGTTATGCGTTCAATAGCATCAATGTTGTTTTTCCCCAAAGATGCCTTTGGCATTAAATAATCAACGAAGGTTGATATGCTGTTACGGCAACTAGACTAGTTCTTTATTGAGAAAAAAATTCTTGAAGGATAAAAGTTGCCTGAAAAGAGGATACTGAAAGTATATAGAAAATAGATTAATTAATTTGAATAAAGTTAAGCTAGAAAATAAAAGATGCTCTTTTAACCATGTGATACTTAATTAACCGAACGAACCTTTTTAGTGACTTATGCAGTAAATTATAATATTTATTAACTGCTAATCTAGCCTATGATACCATGGATAAGATTCTTCAACTGAATTCATCAAAACTTGCTTTCAATCGAATTATTGATGTAGTAAAACCTTACAATACGAAGAATTTCTTTGTTAACAGCTTTTCATCCTGGAATATATTGGCAAAGTTTTCTTTTTGTGTATCACTGCCCACTTACTTTACCGTTACTCTAAAGTCCTCAAAAGTAATTTTATTTGATTAACTAATTACATATGTTGCTTAAATGAGAGCAATTAAAACAATAATCAGGGTTTTAATACCGATTTATTTGAACCAGTTGGAAGTAGGCAGCGTTTCTGTTTTTGCCTATTGTCACCTACCTACTTCATTTATAGTATTTTCATCTATACTTCTCTAGTCACTGGTGAATTTTGGCTACTTTCGTCATTAGTGCTCTAGTCACCAATAAATCTTAGCCAATTTCGTCAATCGTACTCTAGTCACCAGCCAATCTTGGCTACTTTCGTCAATAGTACTCTAGTCCCCCACTGGCATTCGTGCCGGATGGGTGCTCGAAACTAAGAGCAGACTCGGGGCCGAATAGGCCCCCAGCTTCGGCTGGGCAACCTTCGGGTGGGCGAGCTGCACTTTTGTCCCCCTTGTACGGCACTAGACCAAGCGTCTAGTTTAAGCCGTAAACTGGCATACGTGCCCGGACCCACATTTGGGTTCGAGAAACTGCTTGCCTCATCAGGCTCACATTGCACTAAGTGAGCCGATGAGCAGCACAGACAAGCAGGATTCGAGTCTCGGCTCCTTCCCGACCTTCCCCTCCCCTTTATCCCCACTTTAATCGGCCTTCGGGCTTTTGACCTTGTGTCAAGTCGTGTCTGGTGGGAGGCAGCGACAAATATACAGCTCAAGTCACTAGTGAATCTTGGCTACTTTCGTAACTAGTACTCTAGTCACCTGTGAATCATGGCTACTTATGTTAATAGTACTCAAGTCACCAGACAATCTTGGCTACTTTCGTCAATAATACTCTAGTCATCAGTGAATTTAGCTACTTTCATCACTAGTACTCTACTGACCAGTGAATCTTGGCTACTTTCGTCACTAGTTCTTTAGTCACCAGTGAATCATGGCTACTTATGTTAATAATACTCAAGTCACCAGCCAATCTTGGCTACTTTCGTCAATAATACTCTAGTCATCAGTGAATTTAGCAACTTTCGTCAATAATACTCTAGTCACCAGGGAATCTTGGCTACTTTTGTGACTTACAAGGGGAGGGGTGTCCCCGTGGTGTAATGATTAACGCGCTGAACT
>CAUZXS010006017.1:15000-120000 GCA_963585895.1 Sepioteuthis lessoniana
TCCTGGAATTATCAGACGAGCAGAGAAACTTCTAAGTTAAAGATTCAACTGTCCAATCTGAATAAGTATTACCATGTTTGGATCAAATTAAGACACTATGAAAGAAAAAACTACACATGTCTCTTCAAGAATGAACAAGAAACCAGTTTAAATCAAATATTATAATAATAATAATAATAATAATAATAATAATAATAATAATAATAATAATAATAATTAAGTAACGATTGTGCCAATTGTGATTGGTGCGTTAGACACAATAACAAAAGGATTATTAAAGGGCCTGGAGGACTTGGAAGTTGGCGGACGGGTAGAGACTATCCAAACGACAGCATAGCTAAGAACGGCCAGAATCCTGAGACGAGTCCTGTAGACTTGAGGAGACTCAAACTCCAGTGAAAGACCATCAGCTAACACTGATGTGAAAAACTCTAAAGGAGTAAATAATAATGATAATGATAATGATAATTATAAGGAACATGAAGGTGTTAGGCTGGGAGAAATTACAAGTCAGGGGTAGAATCAAGACAATCCAAAATACAGCATTGTCAAGATTAGTAAGAATAGAATTCTAAGAAAAGTCCTGGAGATCTGAGGAGACATGCTGTCTTGCTGTCACTTAGTCTTCAGTGAAAGACCACCAGTTTAAACTGGTGTGAAGCACTCACAAGAAATAAAAACAAGAGGAGATGAAAGAAAAAAATTAAGAAAGAATATCTCAGGAGAACTAGAAAGCAACTTGAGACAAAACTATGTCGCAGAAACCTTATCAAAGGAAATAATACCTGGGCTATATCCGTCGTTATATATTCGAGATCATTCTTGAAGTGGACCAGAGAAGGGCTTAAACAAATGGACCTTAGAATAAGAAAACTAATGACCATGCATAAGGCATTAAATCCCAGAGACGACGTTGACAAGATTATATGTATCAAGAAAGGAGAAAGGAAGACGACTTGCCAGCATTCAGGACAGCGTTGATGCATCGATACAATTACTCGAAGAGTACATTGAAAAGCGCGGAGAAAGACTGAGTACAGACACCAGAAACAATTCTGACAACATGTTGACCAACAGAAAGGAAATAACCAGAAAACAAAATTGGGAAGAAAAACAACTGAATCTCTTCTAACTGTAGCACGAAATAACGCCATGAGGACCAATCAAATCAAAGCAAGAATGGAAAAGACGTGATGAAATAGCAGATGTAGGTTATGCAGTGAAAGAGACGAAGCGATCAATGGCATAAATAAGCGAATGCATTTCGCTAGCACAGAAAGAGAATAAGACTAGACACGACTGGGTGGGCAAGGTAATCCGCTGGGAATTGTGCAAGAAATTGAAATTTGACATCTGTCCTGGAGAATGACACGTACAAACTCCTCAGGGATTTTGAGATACAAATGAATTACCTAATCTCGGCCGGAAGACCAGACGTTGTAATAATCAACCAGAAAAAAGAGAACTTACAGAATTGTGGACTTTGCAGTCTCGGCTGACCACTGACTGAAACTAAAATAAAAACCTCGACCTTGAAGGGAATTGAAAAAACTGTAGAACATATAAGTCACGGTGATATCAATTGTAATTGGTGCTCTTGGTACAATCACCGAAGTATAGGTTATAGGACTGGAGGACTTGGAAATAAGGGGACGAGTGGAGACTATCTAAACTACTGCATTATTGAGATCAGCCAGAATACAGAGAAGAGCCCAGGAGATTGGTGGGAGACAGAGACAAATAATAGTCTACGCCCCGGGGCTGAAGCCGACGGCACTAATTTGCTGTTGGTCTTTGACCCCAGCAAGCATTGTCTAATTAAAGCAGACTTTAGGCCAAAAGGCCCCTGGTTTCGCCTGGACCACCTTCGGGTGGGCGAGTTGCATCATCGACACCTCTTTTACCCTTGTAGAGCACTGGACCTTGCTGTCCAGTTTAAGCTATAATCAAGCATCCGTACCTGGACTTAGATTTGGGTCCATGCCCAGCTAGGCTCATCAGGCCCACATTGCACTAAGTGGGCCCATGACCAGCATAGTCAAGCAGGGTCCAAGTCTCGGCTCGGGTTTGACCTTCTCCTCCCCCAATCCCCACTATAATCGACCTTCGGGTCATTGAACTTGTGTCAAGTCCTGTCTGGTGGGAGATAGAGACAAATAAAGCCGTGGAGACTTGAGGAGGCTTGCTATCTCTCAAACTCCAGCGAGAAACTATCGGCAAACGTTGATGTAAAAAACTTGATGATGATAATAATAATAATAATAATAATAATAATAATAATAATAATAATAATAATAATAATAATAATAATGGGGAACTTGGAAATCAGAGGATGAGTGGAGGGTCATCCAAACTACAGCATTATTAAGATCGACCAGAATACTGAGAAGCGTCCTGGAGACTTGAGGAGACTTGCTGTCACTCAGACTCCAAAGAAAAGCTATCAGCTAATGCTGGTGTGAAAAACTCTCAAAAAAAGATAATAATAATAATAATAATAATAATAATAATAATAATAATAATAACAATAATAATAATAATAATGGGGAACTTGGAAATCAGAGGATGAGTGGAGGGTCATCCAAACTACAGCATTATTAAGATCGACCAGAATACTAAGAAGCGTCCTGGAGACTTGAAGAGACTTGCTGTCACTCAGACTCCAAAGAAAAGCTATCAGCTAATGCTGGTGTGAAAAACTCTCAAAAAAAGATAATAATAATAATAATAATAATAATAATAATAATAATAATAATAATAATAATAATAATTATTATTATTATTATTATTATTATTATTATTATTATTGCGTGTGAGATAGATGTTATCATTATTTAAATAAAGTCTCATTACTTATGGTAATTTATGTTTAATACTTTATGTGATTGTTTTTATTTATTTATTTATTTAATGAAAAGCCAAAATATAAACAAAGTTACAGTTTAAGTATTTATATTTAAAGACTTATCATACTTAAAGTTTACCTTAATACAGAAAGAAGATTTATGGTTATTTTATTGCCCATCATTCGGATAAAGCGATGAGTGGTTAAATAATATAATTGGCGCATTTTGGCATATTTATACGTTCAGATCAAAGTCTAGGTCTGTGATCAGCGCGCCAAATAAGTCTTTGAAATAACACAAGCCATACGCGATTTAACAGTGTAAGATCATCTCCCGGTAAGTACATGAAAACATAGAAAATCTCTTAAAACCATTGCCTGATTACATATAACATCTAGTTGGAGTGAGTGAATATATTCTGCAAAAATGATTTCAGCAATAATTAGCGGAGGATGATTCGAAAATCTGTTTTAGCACTAAAAAAAAAAAAGGGTTGTTTTTGATCGTTTAAACATACTGCAAATCCACGATAAACTGTTTTTACGGAATTATACCGTCATCGTCTGCTGGAATCCAAAAACAATTAAGAAGCAATTTGCAATGGGTTTTAGATAAACAACTTAGACTTATATGCTACGTTAAACTCAGAATGTAAATTATTACTAATCCTAAAGATATAAAGTATATAAGTCTGATTTAAATCTCTTTCATTTCTTCTTTTCAAGCTCTTTACCGGTGTTGAATTTTTTAAGTTGTCGATTTAATAAAAGAGCATTTTATGCCGAAAAATAAATTACGCTGAATCAACCCTATACATAACTCTGATTTGTTGTTAATTATTTCACAAATACTAAATAATTGAGGAATGAGACAAAAAAAAAAAGCTTTGTCCAAGATATTATTAGCTACATTTATGCTTCAACAGAATTATTTTTTATTAATAACTCTTAATATGTTTTTACTTAAACTCCGAAAAATACAATACGAGAGGTATTACAGCTACTTTGGATTCAGAATCTACTTTCTACTAAACTGGTTGTCGTACCAAGGCTATAGAGCCCATTAAAACTCTTGGTATTTATATACTTAAACAAGTCCGTAACGGACAAAATAAAACATGGTACAGTTACAGATGGTTTGGATTCAAAGGCTACTTTCTCCTCAACCGGATGCTATACAAAGCCCAATCTACCTTTCTATTTAATTTATAACTTACATATTTACCTAAGCAACTCCACCACCGAAAGAATACGAAATTAGGTCAATGTTAAATGGAGTATAACTGATTTGAATTCCATACTCTTTCTCCTAGACTGGGTGCCATACTTTTAATTTGGCCATAAACAAGCGTACGTACTTTATAAGCCAGACCTAGGTGTGGTTGGTCTAGTAACGATTTTTAATACTTTTAACCATGAAAAATTATAAGTAAGTTTTCTGTCCATGGAGTCAATACGGTATTATGGTGGCTGTTTGTGCGTTTGGTAACGAAAGAATGGATTTATTGTCAAGAGCGAATGGAGATGGTTGGAACTAACTAGGGCTCCCTAGAAAAACCATTGAATAGCACAGTTTTCTTCCCTTTCCCCCTCCCCTCTAAACATTTCAAGCCTTGTGCTCACTTTTTAAAATGTATTTCATTTTTTAAAGAAATAAAATCGCAGTTCAATCAGTTTATCCTTTTTACGACAGCGAAGAACAGCACCCATTGGAAATAAGAATAACGAATTAATATAGATAGATAGATAGATAGATAGATAGATAGATAGATAGATAGATAGATAGATAGATAGTGATTAAAGTAAACTTGTAGATAATAGAAATAAATATTTGACCCAAATCATATAGTCATCATTATCATTATCATCATTATCAAGTCACACTGCTTGCATAGATTTCCCTGGTTCTCTCTCTCTCTCTCCATCCGTCCGTAACATCCCTCGCTCCCGGCAAGTCTTCCAAACTACATCTTGGGTTCGCACAGAGCTGATGCAAATAAATTCTTACTAGTCGGCCAACACTAACACGTCCATGTGTAGGGTTTCACGGAATAACGTCACTGGTGAGTTCATCCTTGCTTCTTCGACAGTGTCCCACATATCTTGTTCGTCTTACTTGGATGGTTTGTGAGATGGGAGGTAAGAGGCCGTGTAAAGATCAATAGAAAAACGTCACTTATGAGTTCATCCTTGCTTCTCTAGCTGTGTCCTGCATGTCTTGTTCGTTTAACTTGGATGGTTTGAGAGATGGGATGTAAGTAGCCGTACGGCTGTTTTTTCGTGGATTCCAGGATTTGTTCATGATAGCTCTAAGCATTCTTGTGTAGTTCCCATAACATTGATTATATTTTGGACTCAGACACTTATCAATAATCCATAAGTCAGGCGTGCTTTTTAACATGTTCAGTTACATAAATCGAATTATATACATTTTGATGCTTTTATAAAAATTGGTTAAAATTCGTTGATTCTAAAAAAAAGGATTGAAAAATATTTGGAATCAACAAACTTTAATGGAAGCATTAATGAAAAATAATCAAAGATTTGAAAATTCATTGGAAATTTTATTCCAAAAATTAGTTCACACAAAAAATATCGATCTATCGATCGATCAGACACAATAGCTCAAGCGTTGCATTACAGCGTCTCTCTCAGTGGGTATCCTCTTGACTATAGCCATACGCTTACAATGATACAAGTCACTCGTATAATAACTACCCTTCACCACTCACTCCACTTGCACACTTATTGCACTCGTACACACACCGAACTTGCACAATAATTATCAAGGCAATCGTACATTCACTTCCTCACTTCATTCACTTGCACGCGATTGTACTCACTGCAGTTGCACATTTAGAGTCAATGCACTCGTTCAATGACAGCCCCCAATTACTCATTGCATTCATATAACCATTGTATTCATACGATCACAAATAACCTTATACATTCCAAACTTCACCCACAACTACAAGAACACAACTTTAAATGCACATTTGTAACTGTGAAACTATTTTTTCTTTAAATTTATAATGAATTTTCAAATCTTTTACTATTTTTCATGAATGCCTTCATTGAACTTCGTTGATTCTAAAAAAAATTTCAATCCTTTTTTATAATTTCAAGTTTTAACCAATTTTTATAAAAGCATCAAAGTGTATATAATTCAGTTGATATAACTGAACATGTTAGAAAGCAAAACATTACTGTATGTCCAACTCAAGCATAGTTTATAAGTGTCTGAGTCCAAAATGTACTCAAAGTTATGGGGATAGCATAAGAATGCAACAAGCTATCTTGAACAAATCCTAGAAGAAACACACTAAAAAACGACAGCTGTACGACCACTTACCTCCCATCTGAAAAACCATCCAAGACGAATAAGACATGTGGGACTCGGCTGGAGAAACAAGGACGATTTCATGTCACATTCTTCTATGGACCCTTACACGACTACTTACCTCCCATCTCAAAAACCATCCAAGACAAACAAAACATGTGGAACACTGCTGTAGAAACAAGGACAAGCTCATGTGTCGTTCTTCTATGGACCCTTAACCGGCCACTTACCTCCCATCTCAAAAACCATCCCAGACAAAACATGTGGGACACTGCTGGAGAAACAAGGACGAACTCATGTGACATTCTTCTATGGACCCCTACACGGCCACTTACCTCCCATCTCAAAAACCATCCCAGACAAACAAAACATGTGGAACACTGCTGGTGAAACAAGGACGAACTCATCAGGGATTTTCTTCTGTGGACCCCAACACATGGACGTGTTAGCGTTGGCCGACCAGCAAGAAATCATTTACATTAGCTCTGTTCGGACACAGGATATAGTTTGACGAAAAAGTATTCATATCTTAATTTTTCTATATATCACTCAATAAACATAAATTAATTACATAAAACAATACCGATATGAGCAAACTAACATAAGCGTTCATATCCTGCAACTTGAAGAAATTTCAGATAGCCTTCATTTTCGAATATACTCAAATTTAGATTCCTCTGCCTGTCAAATAATAAAACCTTTTTTCTTTTATATTCACATTATCTACAAGCGTTTAAGCATCCAGAAAAATCGAGTAAATTCGCCGATTATTTCTTGATTTAAGGCAGCTCAGATTACCAAAATATCGGTGTTTTAGCATTTTTTATGATTTTTCTGAATTATGTCAATAATAGGCATTGACTACAACTTTTCAGGTTTGATTCCTCACCTAACCTATTTCACAATTTCCTAAACAATAACGATTGAGCTGTATAAGCCCAAAGAAACCCACGAACTTCAAGTTAATGTTTCTCGTTTTCATCCTTTTAAATTTTGATTCTTGAAAAATGTTTAAATTGAACTGCGAATTTTTGATGATTTATTTTTGGGAAGCTCAAATAATGCTCAATACTATTGTTAAGCGTTACAATTGACCTTAAAACTGTCACTTTTGTAAAGATCACGTATAATTTTACCACGCTTAATGAATTATTTAAAACTCTTTTAAAGCCATAATTTAATTGATTATATAAATTTAATTGATTATATAAATTTAATTGATTATATAAAAAGACTTGTTTTCGCAAAAGGGTGCATCATACTCTTTTTCCAAATACATTCCACCAATTTGGTTATAAGTAAAAAGAACAAAAATCGGGTAATGCTGATATATCACGCTACATTTTCACACACACACACACACACACACACACACACACATATATATATATATATATATATATATATATATGTGTGTGTGTGTGTGTGTGTGTGTGTGTGTGTGTGTGTGTGTGTGTGTGTGTGTGTGTGTGTGTGTGTGACCACCCTCACATGATGGCTTAGAGCCAAAACCTGGAGGTATTAACAAATTTAGTTTGAAAAATTAAGATGTGTTGTAATCTACTAAGCTTCTTGCCTAGATGTGGTACAAGGCCGTGTGAATGGGGCACCTAATGAGATTCAAACTTGCTCGTAAAGGTTTGCTAATCTAGCTTGCTAACCATTTCACTACTCGAAATGCCCAAAGAAACTTTACGTATCTATTTTATATATATATATATATATTTGTTTGTTTGTTTGTTTTTAAGCCTCGAAAAACCTTCACGCAATGAATGCTAAGAAACCCAGCTATTTAATTTGCCAAGACTTTATGACCCAATTAACCTACTATCTTTATAGATGTCCAGTGGATACTTTCACATATAATCTACAATCACTTATAATGCAGGAATGGATCGAGAAATACAAATTCGTATAGGCAAATCCATTTCAACCTTTGGAAGTCATTACTATCACTTGTGTAACACCAATTATGTTTCTCTCAAAGTCAAGATAGATATCAATAAATCCGTGGTTCGCACCTCTCTTCTCTAAGACGATGAGTCCCGGACACTTTATCGAAAGCATATAAACGAACTTAATACGTTCCACACGGACTGTTTTTGCCAGATGATAATAATGTGGAATCACAAAATTTGAAACAACGTTAACCTTAGAAACTGCAAGATATTTGCCATTTTTCCTATTGAAATTTCAGTTGAGGTGGATAAGTCACATGATACCTATGAAAGATAAAAGGCTTCCAAAACTATGGAAGATTATTTGATAGCTAATTAAGAACAGTCCCGCTTCCTGTGGTTCATCTATTACTTCGGTATAATGATATACTTAAAGATAACCATTAAAGATATGGTTTTGACGCCGAGACATGAGGAAAACGGCCAGAAAATCGAGACAAATGGCTAAAAGATTATTTCATAAAAATGAAAACTTTTGAGGGAAAAAGGTTGGAACACTGCAATCAATTAGGTGCATGGCCAAAACTCAAATATCTTATTTTTGTTGATTACTGTAATGCAGGGCTTGTTCATCATGGAAAATCACATGACAAATGAAGTTAATGGACCTTCATCCATCGTTTTGAATCGGAGAGTCAAATAGATAGATAGATAGATAGATAGATAGATAGATAGATAGATCTAAGCAAAGTGAGATAGATAGATAGATCTAAACACGCTGAGATAGATAGATAGATAGATAGATAGATACCCGATTGAGATAAATAGATAGATTGAATTATTTGGCAAGGTTAAATTTTTCAATTTTTAAATATGAAAGCATTAAACTTTCATCAAGGTGTTTAAATTGTTAAATGAAACGAAAAAATAAGAACGTTTTAAACATTCTATTTCAGTCGGTGGTGTTCTGTTTCAACTCTATATGATGTAATTAGTGTTTGAATTTTTTTTAAAAAACAGCATTTTTTTTTTAAATTGATTTTACATTCATATATCAATCTGCTGATTTACCTTCATATTTATCTAATTTATGTTCATGTCAACCTGTCTGTCTCTAATTTATGTTCATACCTACCTATCTGTCTCTTTCAATGTCAGTCTATTTCTTATCTCTCTCAGTTAGATCGATCTGTCTTTTTATCCATAAATATCTTTATATAAACAGTGAAGCCAAATTATTACAATAAGGGATTTCGTAACTTTTTACACAATATAAAGGAGATAAATTTAAAGAATTGGTTCTCTTTTCGACAGTATTGGGATTTTAAATAATACAAAATTCAAAAATTTTTCGGCGTTTTTTATCATATATATAAACTAACATTTAAAATATGTATATTTTGGCTGCATTTCTTCGTTGATACAAATTTCATTAAACATAGTAGACATTTTTTGTCTACATATTTTTTCTGGATCCGCTCGTATTCCCGTATTGCTCTTATCATATTCGGCGGGAATTGATTTATGTATTGTCCATAGTTGTATGTATCCCTAGTACTTTCTGCCCGACTTTGGGCCATCATCAGGGGAGGATCTATTACAAAAGTGATGTAACTTTTGTTTTTGCATATTACTACTATGTAAGAGCGTCTTTAACGTTGAAGATTATAGCGTTTGCTTTTAAATGGATTTCTATCAATAGTGTCAGTAACTAAAGACATTTAAGTAACTAACATTTGTAAATCTTTAAAGTTAATATTGCGATTGGTTTCTAATGCGACCAAACTATTATTTTTTCCTTTTTTTAAATCCCTTTTATCTTTATAATTTCGTTTTTGAAGATTACGGGATGTTTAACATATTTTTATTACAATCCAGACATTGGATATCATAAACTTCAGCCTTGTATTTAATGTGGGTATTATTTTTATTATTAGTTAAATTCCAAATTATCTTTAAAGAGTTAGTGATTGTTTTGATTCCAAAGTTGTTGAAGCTTTTTTTCAATGATGTTTGAGGCTGAATGGTTGTGTAAAACAATATATCTAATTTATAATTTATTATGGAAAAAATTTGTTCGAAATTTTTTGAAAACATTTACGTTTATGAATTCTGAAAGCTTTTATTTTAGCTCGTTGTATAAAGGATTTGGGATACTAAGTTTCAATGATGTTTGAGGCTGAATGGTTGTGTAAAACAATATATCTAATTTATAATTTATTATGGAAAAAATTTGTTCGAAATTTTTTGAAAACATTTACGTTTATGAATTCTGAAAGCTTTTATTTTAGCTCGTTGTATAAAGGATTTAGGATACTAAGTTTCAATGATGTTTGAGGCTGAATGGTTGTGTAAAACAATATATCTAATTTATAATTTATTATGGAAAAAATTTGTTCGAAATTTTTTGAAAACATTTACGTTTATGAATTCTGAAAGCTTTTATTTTAGCTCGTTGTATAAAGGATTTAGGATACTAAGTTTCAATGATGTTTGAGGCTGAATGGTTGTGTAAAACAATATATCTAATTTATAATTTATTATGGAAAAAATTTGTTCGAAATTTTTTGAAAACATTTACGTTTATGAATTCTGAAAGCTTTTATTTTAGCTCGTTGTATAAAGGATTTAGGATTCTAAGTTTCACAAAAAATATGGGTTGTGCAAACCCGAAGAGCTCTCTGGTAAAAAAATTCTATGATCATTTCACTTTTTATTTTGGTGTTATGATGTGAGTAAAAATGTTGATGTGTTATTTTTATCAGTGGATTTGTGATGAACTTCAAATTATAATTTGTTATTATTATTTATTAATAAAATTTCAAAGAAAGGTCAGGTAGTGTTAAATTCTAGTTTATAAGTAAAATCCATGGAAGGTTCAGTATTGTTTAATCTGTTCGTAATTTTTAATTCATTATTTCGTGAATATATGAGTACCATGTCATCTATGTAACAGAAAAAGAATCTTTGGGTATTATAAATGTGTGTGTATGAGTGTGTGCGTATGTGTGCGTGTTATTATTTAATATAATTGTAAATATATATATCTACCGGAATAATATATCTTTTTAATCATATTTTCTAATTAATTTCATTCTAGATTTTGGTATAACTTTAAAAATCAAAGTGCTACAAAACAGAACAACAATTATAAAATGATGTTCCCAAGATTTATCATCCACTTCACTTTTCTTATTCATAATTACATCAGGGGAGAGTGTTTTTATGAAAAAATAATTAATCCATTATTATTATTATTATTATTATTATTATTATTATTATTATTTTCTTGAGAATTTTTCACCCCAGCGTTATTTGATAGTTTTTCACTGGAATTTGATTGGAAGTAAATCCCCTCAAGTCTCCAGGACTCTTCTCAGTATTCTGGCCGATCTTAATAATGCTGTAATCTGGATGATCTCCACTTTTCCTCTGAATACTGCTGCGACCTCATATTGATTGTTATTGTAATGACATCATTTCGGTCGTTATGTCCTCCGGCCTTATCAGAAGGTTACCGACAACGACAAGACGCTTGAAGAAGGCCGCAAGTTACTACTGCCGAAATGTTGTGATTATGAAAACAAACAAGGTGAGGAAATTCAGACGAAGATTAATCCAATAGATTAATCCAGAAGATTAATCCAGAAGATATCCTTATTTGTCCTTTACTACAGTACCAATAGTATACATTTCATCGTTTTAGTTTTTTGTTTTCTTCTTTTTATCATAATGAAGTTGTTTTGTGTCATTCAGACATTTTATACAAAAACAAATATGCATGCAATGAGTAAAATCTTTCTGATACATTTTGGGTTTAGCAGTCGAAAAGGTCAGTTAATGGAGTGATACATGCAAACAAAAACTCTTTAATCTGTTCGAGCAGATTATCAGGATTAACAAAGAATATAAATACGTTGAGATTATGAGAGATAAAACAAATAAAAATCAGATGGTAAATCATTCGTTTTTTCTTTCTGTCTATCTACCTACCTATCTAACTTTATCTCTGAGTCTGATATATATATATATATATATATATATATATATATATATATATATATATAAGTAAATATATATATATATATATATATATATATATATATATATATATATATATATATATATATAGGAATATCATTGTTGTTGCTATGAGCGAGGTTTTTTTACACCTATTTTAACTGGTTGTTTTCACTGAAGGCCGAGTGAAAGCAAGTCTTCTCCAGCCTCCAGGACTCTTCTAAGTATTCTCACTGATTTGAACAGTGCTGTGATCCGGATGGTCTTGATTCTTCCTCTGATCTACCGGTCCCTCAGTCCTTTTTCCAAGCTTTTCGGAATCTTTTCAAGGGTACCAACTGAAATTGCCACCACCATCACCGTTCCACAGCCTTTTTAGTTCACAGGGAAAATCCTAGTATTTGTGTATCTTTTTGCTTGCTTTCACTATCACTTTCACTATCACTCTGGTCAGCTGGAACAGCAAGATCTAATAGTAAATAAAATCTTTTCTTTTTGGTAATTAACACTTGTCCTGGTCTTCTGTTTGGGGTTCGTTGATCCGTTTGTATATCAAAGTTCCGAAGAATTTTATGCATCTCATTTTGTTAGATTTTGGTTGGTGAATATATCATGTATCAACTTGGTCAAATTTTAATCTCTTGCACAATTCCCAGTGGATCATCTTTGCAACCCAGTCATGTCTACTCTTCTATTACTTTTGGTGCCAGTTTGCTGAATTCGTTTATCAGATTATAAACTCTTTCATCCCAAACACCACATAACCTATACTTATTAATCTGTCACGTACTGTCAGTTTTTGCTTTGATATAATTTGTCCTTATTATTATTACTGTTAAGGGGATATATCCTACCATACCCCAAAAATGGACTCGTCCAACCTAAACATATTCTCCGAGCAAGCTCGCTCGGAGAAGACAACCTCTCGTTTCTTACGAGACATTTGACAGACAGACTGCAAGCCGAGAACGGCTAGTACTTCTTTTGTACGACTTCCTTTTTTCTGCTAATACAATAACGTTCACCTATCACCCGTTGTTTGAGTTGTTCTTCCACCGGTCTTATCTGAAGACCACAATAATTACCATTATTATTACCATTATTATTACAATTATTATTATTATTATTATTATTATTATTGTTATCATCATTATTATTATCATTATTTCCCGTATGGTACAGTTTTGTGCTACTTCCTCTCCTCAAATTCCCAGGATTTTTATCAGGATTTTTGTATCACGCAACAAGTTTAGGGACACTTAATCCTTTCTAAAATTGTCAATTCAATATTAAATCTCGATTCTTGAATGTTCGGCATTGTTGTTGTACCAGCAGTCATATTCATAATTTTGACCATCCACCAATTTTCGTGATTCGTAAGTTAAAATTTTTATTCGTTTTTTCCTCTCAGCCACTTCCAAGATGTGACATAGTCTTCTTTTCTTATTTATGACTCTCAAGATTTGTGCCTCCCATCCGATAGGATTTGACACAAGGCCTTTTTTTATTGTGGGGATTTAGCGGAGGGTAGATCGTGCCCTGTTGATCAATGCTGGTCACAATGTGCAATGTGAACTTTGCTAGCCTTAGCTAAGTCTCCCGGCACATATGCCAGGTGACTTTGCTGGTCATATATTCTATCAGAACCTGCCGTTTCACTTGGATATAGTTATCGATTAGAATATCAAAATTTCAGTATATCTTAGTTGTTCTTTTTTAGGACAACTTCTTTGCTCTTTACATTGTTGAATCTAACTATATCACTGTTCTAACTCTTCATATTCTTTAATTTTCAAGGCATTTGTGCCTTATGTTTATTTAAAACTTTCTCTCATAATCTCTCGAAACTTTTACGTGGTTTTGAAATCGTTCGTAGAAGCCCAATAATGATTGACAATGTACAAACAATTCTTATTCTTATAATTTTTGTTTCTTTTTAATTAACTTTAATTATTTCTATATTCTTTTCACGCTTTTAAGCTCGCTCTTTTGATCATCTACTAAAGCATCATATCTTGTTTTGTAGATCTTTTTCTTTCTTAGTCAATAATGACCATATTTGTGAAAATCGGAGAAATAATCTTGTACCAAAATTCACAGATAATCTGGTGGCGGGTTCATTTCGTATTTCAGGTGTTGTTAATTCTATTTTTAGATGACTGAGTTTAAATCGTTTTTTGGATTGTTTTTATTTTACTAAAAAAGTCCATATTTTAATTTATTTTACTATTCCTAAGTCTTTAATATCACTTGATCAGTCTTATTTTAGGGCATTCACTATAAGTGCCATGTTTCTCTCTTCTCCCTACATTGGCTTTAAAAATACGATTATCCTTCGACTTATTCATAATAAGTTCTTCTCATTATATATTATCAAGAACCTCAGTTTATCATTTTCTATTCCAAGCATTGTGTCTTGGGACACTGTTGATCCTAGATCATTTGTTTTAATGTTATTATAATACCTTCTGGGCTCTAAAGCCCCAGCCTACAGCCCTCTTAGCCGATATGTCAAACTGGCACTGTTAATGGGAAGAAAACAATTGAGTTGTTAATTTTAACATGTCCAATGCTCATTTAACATGTGAAATAGTATAGCAAATATAATAACCTCAATTGGTGAATGTTTTTCTTTGCATCAGAAAAAGCAAAAAACAGTTTTTCACACCAGCGTTAGCCGATGGTTTCTCACTAGAGTTTGAGAGACAGCAAGTCTCCCCAAGTCTCCCGGACTCTTCTCAGTATTCTTAATAATGCTGTAGTTTGAATAGTCTCCACTAGTTCTTTTATTTCGAAGTCCTCTAATCCTTGAACCAGTGTCACTTTCAAGTTCTATTGTTTTTTCACTTCTCTAGCAGCGTCCAGATACTTATCTTTCTTTTCACCTTCTTTCAATTTTACTCTGTGGTCAGCCGGGACAGCAAAGTCCACAATTTGGCAAGTTATCTTTTTCTTGTTGATTATTACTAGGTCTGGTCGTCTGGCCGAGATTAGTTGATCCATTTGTATCTCAAAATCCCTGAGGAGTTGTATGTCTCATTCTCTAGGATAGATGTTGGATTGTGCATATACCATTTGTTCGTATAGTCAAATTTAATCTTTAATTTTGGCACAATTCAAAGTGCATCACCCTCTCCACCCAGTCATGTCTAGTCTTATACTCCTTCTGTGCTAATTTGCTGCATTCGCTTATTATGGGATTAATGGTTTCGTCTCGATCACCACATAACCTACATTTGCTGTTTTGTTGCGTCTTATCTATTCTTGCTTTGATATGATTGGTTCTTATTGCATTGTTTTGTGCTACTATTAGAAGAGATACAGTTTCTCTCTCAAGGTTTCCTTTTCTTAGCCACGTCTACGTTTTCTCGTGTGAGATGTTGCTTATTAGTCGTTTAAAAAGTCTATTGAGTTGTTTTTCTTCCCATTTTTATTTTCTGGTTATTGTTGTTCCGTTGGTCCTCGTGTTGTCAGTATTGTTTCTGATGGCTGTAATGAGTCTTCACCCGAGCTTTTCTATGTAGTCTTCGAGTCGTTATATCGATGCGTCAACGCTGTCTTCAATGCGAGCAATGAGTTTTTCATACCAGCGTTTTGAGTGACAGCAAGTCTCCTCAAGTCTCCTGGACTCTTTTCAGTGTTCTGGCTGATCTCAGTAATGTAGTAGTTTGGATGGCTTCCACCTATCCTCTGATTTCTAAGTCTTCCTCGTCACTTCATCAAGCCTTTGGGGATTGTTTCAAGCGAACCAATTACAATTAGTATCACTGTCACCTTCATGTTTTATAGTTTTTTTATTATTATTATTATTATTATTATTATTATTATTAGTAGTAGTAGTAGTAGTAGTAGTAGTAGTAGTAGTATTCGTTGTAGTAGTTAATGTTCGGTTTTATTTTTGGCTTCTTACAATCCTTCACCAGGACTTTACACAAGATCTAAGACGAGGGAATGAAGTGATAATATGCATACTATGCATTCATGTTATTTGCTGCCTTTTTTTTTTTTTTGGTGATATTTTTCAGTTATATCGATTGTAATTTCCTAAGGAGAAGAGCAGTTCCACAAAGTGAATTTTTTAAATCAAATATTGGGTCGGACTGTCAGATATCTTGTTAATATGTTTATCTCTCTTTTTTTTTACCATTCCTAAGACCCTAACTATTATTAGTACACTGGTAGTTTTAAGGTACCACATTTTCCTAATTTTGTTCTAGGTCTTTGTATTTACTTATTTTAGATGTTATTATCTGTTGTCATTTACATATAAGTTAGAAGGCGTGTTTTTCTTTTATAGTCCTTAACCACTATTGTTCGATTACTCTTTATTCTTCTATCAGTTTGACTTGCAAAGTCCAAGAGAATAGTAGTTCTTTTTGCTTCTGTTATTGGTTGGTGTTTATACCATTTTTCACAACCTAAGATTCCATATTATTTACATACTTTCCAATGAATTTAATGTCCTATTTTAAGGCCTTTTTTGTATTCAGACTATGTTTGGATTGAGTCTTCTCAGAAGATTTCATTGTTAATATTCAGATAATTAGTTTCGAGCATGACTTTTGATGGATTAACCTGAGGTTAATATTGTATTTTAGAAATGTTATTATCACTTTGGAAATCTTTAAAAGGGTTAGAACTTTAAGAATCCATTCGTCAAGTACGCCATCAAAACCTTTTTGTAGTCAATCCAAACCATACTTAGATTTTTCTATTTGGTTCGACAATTCTCCATGATCATTTTCTTTTTGAGGAGCTGATCTTTGCAGCCATATGATGCGTTTTTGCATCCATTACTTGGTTTCTTTAATGGTATATCAACCTTCATAGGTTATTTACTGCCAAAGCCATCCTTGTAGGACATTAGTGATACTATTTAACCCATAGTAGGGAGATAAGTGGTTTTATACGTTTCACAATTGTATTTGTCCGAAAGTGACCGTATTAGTTTGACTGGCTAACTTCGAGGCCTAAAGTTTAGCACTCTAGGAATTACGCTAAAGGGACTCTTCACTCGTGTACCTTTCGTTTTAAAGGGAAGATGTCTTAACATTTTAATAATTTGGATCTTATCTCCTTTAGAATTGATTGTATTCTATATGTTGCGACAATGCATGGGATATGTCGGAAGTTTTTGCGTTTGTTGTTTCCTTTATTTTTGATAGTAGGCATGATACTCCTTCTTTGAGCCAATCAGATATCTTTTCAGACTCTCTAACGATTTCTGAAATAAGTTTCGTTGATGTGTGGAAGACAGGTGGTGGAGCCAAAAGCTCCTATTTTATCTAATCCTGATGACTTCCATTTATATGTACGTATTTATAATATCTTCTATTGTAATATCTACGTACATTTTTCTATTTGTAATTTCCTTTGTTTTGGGGAGTTCCTAAATTATTCCTTCTGTGGACCAATTAAGCATTTTGTCTGGTTCTTTAATGATTTCTGGAATAATTTTTGTCATTAGTTGACATGTGAAGGATTGGTAATGGAAGCAAAAGTATTTTTTATCTATCTTTTTCTGGTGACTTCAATTTCTGTTTGCGTTTAAGTATATTTAAATTTCCTTCTATTGTAATATCTATGTACATTTTTGGTTCATTATTTTTACAAGAATCTTTTATATTTTCAGTTTACCTTGGTTTTTTATTATATGATTTTTTTTTATGACTCAGTATATTACTTCAAAATGATTTCAGTTTTCCTTACATTTGTTGCCTCTTTTCCTATTTCTTGATATAATTTTTTGGGTCATCTTGAATTTTTTTCTTTTTTATTGGCTTCTAAAGAATTTTGTTCGTTTTTCATATATGCTGTGATTTTACTTGTACATATTGCTTCATCTATTCTATCATAATCGGGATCTTATTAATTAAAGTTACATATATATAAATATGTATATATATATATATATGTATATATATATATATATATGTGTGTGTGTGTGTGTGTGTGTGTGTGTGTGTGTGTGTGTGTGTGTGTGTGTGTGTGTGTGTGTGTGTGTGTGTGTGTGATTATTATTATTATCAAAATAACAAGAATAAAAATATTGAAGCAGTTTAAAAATATATAAGTGCGCAATAAAAAGAGTTGTAGTAACTAGAATATTGAAATATTAATTCATAATTCCTTATGATGTGGCTAAAAATTTCACAAATGATACATAACGATCATAACACAATGATCGAGTCGGCAATTAATTCGTTTTTTATTATGCTTAGCACGAGAAAAGCTCGCACCAAAAAAGAAAAAAAAAAAGAGGAAAAGAGAAAAAATAAGACTACCATTCAGGATAGTTAAGAGAATGAGAGATAGAGAGTAGCCAACTAAGTCCGTTTGGCGGCAAACGATATGATATGTACTTGTATTTATGTTTGCATTTAGTCATCAATTCATATTTCTATTTTGCAATTTATCACTATCCTCGAAATGTAGCAAATTGAGCTTTTCTTCCTGGTATAACCAACATTTATTTTTATTCACACACATTCTATGCATGTGCATTAGTTATCAGCTGCCATTTTCTTTTGGAGGACGTACTTGTTTCCTCTTTCATCTTCAGTACATAGCTAAACAGCATGATATTGTTTTCATTTTTTGTACTTAATCTGTAAACTAAGCATCAATCTTTTTTCTTCACGTTGTGTGTGTGTGTGTGTGTGTGAGACCTTAGTCGAGGGTGACCCAAAGGCTCCCTTTTCAATAGCTACTACACCGAGGTGTAGAGGAGGGTGCTTCTCCATTCCCTTGATTGCTCCATATTACGTTATAATGCTGAGTGTAAAGCAAGGTGATATCGAGTACCAATTTTTAAGTCTTTGGTATGACTCGACCTGGGATTGAACCTCGGTCTACCGGACCATTGGCGAACACTCTACTCATTAGGCCACTGGCCCGGTGTGTGTGTAATATAGTAAAATATATGGAATATTAGTACTATATATAAGTATATCCTCGTGGTTATCGTCATAGAAAATGGATACGGTGACTCGAGTTCAAATCTTGGATGGGGGGGTATGTGCATTTCACATAGAGCGAATACCCTTTGTAAAGGTATGCATCCATTCTCCGTCCATCTAAGGGCAAATATTAGGACAGACAGGGCTCTTTAACTTTTGTATAACAACTGATCTAAGAAAAATAAATACAGTGATCGAAGTTCAAATCCTGCATTTCACACAGCACTAATACCCTTGGGAAAAGTACGCATCCAACTATTCTCCCTCCAGCAATGGCTGAATACTAGGACAGACCTTGATTATGGCAACTTTGATTATGGTAACCACGATTATAGCAACCGGTCTGGGAGAAGGAAAAGTTAATCCAAACCTGTTAAACTCCCTTTAAAAATTAACCTGATGTCACATTCTGATCAAAGGGAAAGGATATATATAGAGAGGGACAGACAGACAGACAGACAGACAGAGTGACAAAGGTAAGCAGTACTACTCACAAATGAGTATAACCCTACCAATTTTTTTCATTAAAAATTCAATACCAGGATTTTATTATTTGTAGTGGAACATCATACAATCAATACCCACAGGATAACGTTCTATTTATTGACAAGCTCTGCAGCCTTCAAAACTTTAGAAATAAAAAGACACGTCCAAATCCCAAAATAACTGCAGCACTCATCTATTCTTAGTTTCAGGGATGTAGAATTTGTTAATAGATAATGTCTGATAATATCCGTTCTGACGTACAGTATACTCGTATACACATAACAGCAGACACACTGAGAGAGGAGTAGTGAGAAGTTGCTAACCGGAATCCCCAGGAGTAAAAAGAATGAGACCATGTGCGCGAAAAGGAACAGAGAAGTAGTTTGATAGAACATAATTTTCTATCATACCCCTATCGAGTTTTCAGGTTAACTATCGCTCCTCAGATAAGTCCTCTCCGTATCTCTTTTGAACTTTATTACATGTTTGTATTATTTTGTTTGTTGAATGCTAACGGAATAAATGTATTTCAAAATGTTAAAAATTGCTGTTCTGTTTAATTATATTTTGCTTGTCATTCTGATACATTGTTTCCGTGGAATAATTCCTCAACCTGTTGTCGATACGTTTTTTTTAATCATAACCCGTGACACATCCCTTACGAGCCAACTCAGGTAAATTGGACGAATTATAAATTTTTGTTCGTTTACGTACTTCGTCGCTGAAGTGGCCAGGACAAGGAATATCAAAATAATGTGAATATCGTCTGGACACGAGAGAAGAGGGACGTAACATCGTATAGTATTTAATTAGAAATTATGAAATCACAATATCTTTGATTTAGAAGAAAATTGACTTTTTGTTAAAAGATCGTAAGATATGTGCATATTTATGAACGATATGTGTGTGTGTGAGAGAGAGAGAGAGAGAGAGAGAAAGAGAAAGAGAGAGAGAAAGAGAGAGAGAGAGAATTTTGAAATAATTTTACATAGACATGCACACACGTACAAACAAGTAGTATGGCTTGCTGAAAAGTTCTCAGTCCAACCATTATAAGAATAACCCAGAGCCATGAACCAAGCATGATATGAAGCATAAAGTACTTATATAGTTTCTACAGTGTCATAAACCTTTTTAAAAATTCAATGATTTTTTAAATGTTTTACTCTTCTTGGTTTGGCAGAGGACTTTTCACCGTCACTCCTTGTTTGATGTCAACTCTACAACTGTTAAAATCAAATTAGAATATATTTATATTGAAGATTTGTATTTTCCTGATATTCAAAATCTTGCAAAGAAATATTTTTTAAACTTTGTTAAAATCATATTGACATATCATTTACTATATTCTATAAATTTACAGCATTGATATAAAGTTACAAGGAATTAATTTTGCCCAGTGGGAACAGGGCTGTAGAATACACCGACTGCAACTCTGCAGAGGAGTAAGACTCCAACAACGAGTGTCCTGGATATTGCATTAAACAATCTAATGATGAGGCTCCAGTAACGCAGGAGCTTTGGGGAATACAGAATACCACTTCATTGCCATCGCTCCCTGTTCCACTCTGGCCCGGAGTGATAGCACCTGATAGGGTCCTATCTATGGGTAAAATAAGACTGTTTGACATTTAAACTGTGTAATTATGCTAAATTGAAATGTTAGGAATAGAACTGCTTGATCGCTTAACTGTGTGTAAACAAGTGACTGATGTTTAATTGAATTGTTAGTGATACATGGCAATACTTGAAAACATTAAACTGTGTGCAAACAAATGATTAATAGTAAATAGAATTGTTCGTATTAGATAGAAATAAGTGAAACCTCTTAACTGTGAAAAAATGAATTCATGCTCGTTTAAAATGTTATCAACAAAAATGTATTTAAAAATCGAAAAAAAAACGAAATCATGCATATCTAATATACATGTATAAATAGGATTTGGCATTAAATAACCTACAATGGTTGATATGCCATAAAACCCAACCAAACCAAATCCTACATTTCTAATATACTTGCATAAAGAGGATTTGGCATAAAATAACTTTCAATGGTTGATATGCCATAAAACCCAACCAAACCAAATCATATATATTCAATATATATGTATAAAAATAGATTTGGCATTAAATAACCTACAATGGTTGATATGCCATAACCCCAACCAAACCAAATCCTATATATCTAACATACCTGTATAAAGAGGATTTGGTATCAAATAACCTACAATGGTTGATACGCCATAAACCCTGACCAAACTAAATCCTATATATCTAATATATATGTATAAAGAGGATTTAGCATTAAATAACCTATAATGGTTGATATGCCGTAAAACCCCAACCAAACCAAATCCTATATATCAAATATACTTGTATAAAAATGGATTTGGCATTAAATAATCTACAGTGGTTGATATGCCATAAAACCAAACTAAACCAAACCAAACCAAACCCTACGAATTAATTACATTATGTTAGAAAAATTAATTAATTACGTTTGAAAAAAACGAGACATTAGGTTAGAAAAAACAGACATTTTTGTTTTTCCGGTCAAGTACCGGCTCATTGGCCTACTGAGTATAATGTTCGCTAATCCTCCAGGAGACCTGGATGCAATTCCAGGTCGCGTCATACCAAAGACTTTAAAAATGGTGCTTGATACCTCCTTGCTTAACACTCAGCAATATAAGGTACGTATCGTGGGTATAGTGGAGCAATCCAGGGAAAGAAGTAGCGCCCTCCGCTACACCTCGGTGTAGTAGCTATTGAAAAGGGAGCCTTCTGGTCGCCCTCAACTATGGTCGCCAACTTTGTTTTACCACTAGATTATCGACGTTGAACAATGATGATCCAGCTCCGACATCAGATGGATGTCCACTCAAAAACAACTTGATGTTTTTGTGCCGGACAAAGCAAAGACGACATTTTTTAATGATTCATTAGAATATTTTCCTCTGAAATAAACTCTATTTGTAGAACTCAGATCTGTTAAGGATTTTTTTTACGTACCAAATATACGATTTCGCTAAACATAAATAAAATACATACCTACTTATCTATCTATTTAAAGAAAATTAAAAATAAAAAAATATGTTCTGCTGTTTATCATGTTCTAAAAACTTCCTTTCAGAAATTCTTAGAACTCTATAGCAGAGATATTTTTCCACTTGAATTCGACGAAAATTATTCGAAAAAAACTTCCTTCGTAGACTGTTCTTTGAAAATGTAGATGCAATATGATATATGCGCTGATGGTGACCCGAAGGCTCCCTTTTCGATAGCTACTACACCAAGGTGTAAGGGAGGGCGCTACTCCTTTCCCTGGACTGCTCCACTTAATCCTTGATCCTTAACTTATAATGCTGAGTGTTAAGCAAGGTAGTATCAAGTACCATTTTTGAGTCTTTGGTATGACTAGACCGGGGATTGAACCCTGGTCTCCCGGGCCATTGGCGAACACTCTAACCATTATGCCAAACACGACATTAAAGATGTCTCAATGGAAACATGGGGTCACCTGAAGACAAAACATCTTACATGTAAAAGCAAGTGAACTTACGAACCATTGAATTTACAAATATATATATAAATGTGTATATCGATATAATGCATACGCATACATAGTTATACACACACACACACACGCACACACGCACAAACAAACATATATATATAAATATATATGTATTTATATATACATTTATATATATATACATGTGTGTGTGTGCGCGCGCGTGCGCGTGTGTAGTGTTAAAAAGAAGAAACATGGAAGAACGTATGAAGTTTTAAAAGTATTTTTTTCTGGTTTAGAAACAATTAAACATAAATCTACATTAAATGTGGATATCGTTTGTGTTTCAACCGTTTTAGGCTGTATCGCCAGCCATTTTCAAGAATTGTACAATATGTTTATTATAGGATTTAAAAATGGTTAATCTTTATCGTCTTAAATCATTTAGAGAATGACGGAAAACACAACCAAAAGTCCTTAAAACCCCGAATTTTTAGAACGATTTCTACATTTATTCGATGGGATTTATGCTCTCTTGTTCGTAAAAAAAAGCAAATATTCCTTTTTTTAATTCACACATACTTCTTTGATTGGTTTTGGTTACTTGGTTTATTTTTGGCATATCAAGTTTAATGGACAACTTCATGCCCAGGTCATTCTTGTAAAATATGGCAATATTTAACAAATAATTCGAGGAATTTATACCTTTCTCAAGTGTTTTCGACCGAAAGGGAACTCATTGAACCCACGAAGGTTGATATGCCATTAAACAAAGAAACCAAACGAAACCTTATCCTCCCCCAGTCATAGGTTAAATAGTAGCGCTACTGTTCTTTTACAAGGATGGCTTTGGCATTAAATAACCCCAGAAGGTTGGTATGCCATCAAAGAAACCAAACGAAACCTTATCCTCCCCCCAGCTATGGGTTAAATAGTACTGCTACTGTTCTTTTACAAGGATGGCTTTTGCATTAAATAACCCAAGAAGGTTGGTATGCCATCAAAGAAACCAAACGAAACCTTATCCTCCCCCCAGCTATGGGTTAAATAGTATTACTACTGTTCTTTTACAAGGGTGACTTTGGCAATAAATAGCCCATTAAGGTTGATTTGTCATTAAACAAATAAACATTATCCCCAAGTTATGCGTTAAATAGTATCACTGCTGTTCTTCCACAAGAATGGCTTTGGCATTAAATAATCCATGAAGGTTGATATACCATTAAACAAAGAAACCATAACCAAACTTTATCCTCCTAGCGATGGTTTCCACTGCTGTTCTTCTATAAGGTTGGTTTTGGCATTAAATACCACATGAAGGTTGATATGCAAATAAAAAAAAAACAAAGAGAGAGAGAGAGCGTGGTGGCGTGAACAGAGTTTGAACTCTCTTACTACGATGTTGTAGTCCAACACTTTAACCGTTACGCCACGGGGACTTCCTTGATGCGTTCTTCTCTGTTGTTTTTAAGCACATACACATTTATGAAAAATTGCTGCTTAAATATATAGTTTAAACTTCATATATAAATGAATTTTCACTCTTATGAATAAAATCCAAGAAAGAACCTGAAATTGAGAAAATACTTACGAAAAATTACAATGGTTTTCAGAGAAATCGATCCACAAAATCAAAGATTTTAACTATCCGTCGAATTATCGAAGGAGTTCATGCAAAACATCTCGAGGCAACACTTTCTTTTGTAGATTTCTCCAAAGCATTTGATTCCATATACGGAATAAAATGCTTTTAACAAATACTTTCTCCCAAAGATCATACAACCATAATGATGCCCTATAGAAACACGAAAGTAAAATTTCGCTCACAATGGAGACATAGACTTCTTCGACATTGTTCCTGGAGTTCTGCAAGAAGGTACATTTGCGCACTATCTGTTCATAAACTGTCAAGACTATGTACTTCGAACGTCGATAGATCTAATAAAAGAAAATGACTTTACATTTAAAAAAGGCAAGAAGTAGACAATATCCAGCAGAAACTATAACAGACGCAGACTATGCAGATGACTTAGCGCTTCTTACATATACACCTACCCAATCCGAATTTCGGATGTACAGTCTGGAGTAGGCAGCAGGGGGTATTGGTCTCTGCATGAACGCAAATAAAACTGAGTACAAGTATTTTAATTGAGAACTAACCATCTCCACTCGAAATGGCGGTTCTCTGAATTTAGTTGACAAGTTCACGTTCCAGCGTCTCATCTACTAAAATTGTTGTCAGTATACACCTAGTGAATATGTAGACTGCTATCGATTGGTTATCGATCATATGGAAACCTGATCTCTCCGATAAAATAAAATGGGATTTCTTCCAAGCAGCGATCGTGTCAAAACTACTGTACAGATGCACCACATAGATTCTGACAAAAGAAAGAGAGAAAAAGCTAGATGGGAACTCCACAATGCTAAGAGCTATATTGAACAAATCCATCAAGCAAAACTCCACAAAACAACAGCCGTACGGCCAGTTACCTCCCATCTCTAAAACTATCCATGGGGAAGCAAGGACGAATTCGTAAGTGACGTTCTTCTGTGAGGCTCAACACATGGACGTGCCAGCGTTGACCGACTAGTAAGAACTTATTTACATTAGCCCTGTGAAGACACAGGATGTAGTTTGGAAGATCTGCTGGGAGCGATGGCTGCTAGGGATGGAGAGAGAGAGAGAGAGTCAGGGAAATCTGTGCTGTCAGTGTGACTTGATGGTAATGATTATATATATATATATATATATATATACATTTGTTGGATTGATTTGTTGTTTTTAATAGCATATCAACCTTCTTGGGTTATTTAATATCAAATCCACCCTTCTAGAAGAATAGAAGTTGTACCATTTAACTGGGAAGGATAAGAGGGTTCATAACTTTCCCAAAGGTATTTGTCCGAAAGTGAACGGAATAGAGCGACTGGAGTTCGAACTCGCTTACTACGATTCCGCAATCCATTACTTTAATCATTAGGCTACAAAGAACCCCTTGTGTGTGCGTGCGCGTGTGCGTGCGCGCCTGCTACACTAACAGTACTTATTAAAAAACTTTTCATATAACTTATAAACTCCTTTAAAAAGTTATTTTTAAAAAATATCTATTTTTTCAAATCTCTAGAATCTTTCCGAAAAATGCTTCTTTTTTTTCCAAAAAAACATTTTCTCCTGGCAATGACCTCTATGGTCGAAAATTCTTACATTTTTAGGCCAAAAAACCTTTTTCTCCTGACGATGACCTCTAAGGTCGAAACTTGTTGAGAACCATAAAAAAATAGATAACATAAAATGAATATTCCTATTAGTCTTATCAATTTTGTTCATCTTATATATATATATATATATATATATATATATTCTTATAGGCTTGTATCTAGACAGACATGCATGTAAATATAGGTACATACATAAAAAAGGACAAACATATTCATAAATTCTATTCATTTACCCCTTAAGCTTTGACATAAATGTACCCATACATATATGTACCCATACATATATGTACCCATACATATATGTATACACACATGCATATAACCATCGGTCTGCATATATTGTCATTGTTATCTTACTAGTGTGTGTGTGTGTGTGTGTGTGTGTGTGTGTGTGTGTGTGTGTGTGTGTGTGTGTGTGTGTGTGTGTGTGTGTGTTCTGCACTCCAGATACGAGCAGTGGATCATCGTCGGTAAAATCCACCCCTGGGGTCTCTAACTGAACTGTCTCTCGATTGGTGCCACAGAACCGTTTTTGACATTAATCCCACCACATGTACAAAGGCGTACGTGGAAGAGATTAGGTTAGCCTATAGAAACAACACAAGAGAAGACGGCTGCCTCCATCAGGTATCAACGAAAGGTAGGTGGAAATCCCACCTACCTTTCACCTCCGTAACCATCTTTACCAATGACCACCAAATTGTCCACACCATCCATACCCTACTTTTCTCAGCCAATATCGGTATAATCATTTTTTTTACTTTTTTTTTTCCTACACATCACAAACAACCCTCGTTCTACTGGTCTATCTATCTATTTACTTTCCAACCTCTTCAGCTTACTGCCCATTTTCAGCGGCTGATCAGGTGTTAGTTCAGTCTACAACAAAAAAATAAGTTTCTCTTTCTCCCTCAGAGCAATAACTATTAACATCGTGTCTTTAAAATAACCTCCCCTTTACCATCACTCTTTAATCTTTTTAAACTTTTCTAACAAATCCCGGCAACCAACAGGTAATATTTCTTTTGTGTGTGTGTGTGTGTGTGTGTGTGTGTGTGTGTGTGTGTGTGTGTGACCGTTGATATTCTTCTCCCCACACTCTCTCTCTCTCTCTCTCTCTCTCTCTCACTCTCCAACCCCCCTTCTCCTTCTCTCTCTCTCTCTCTCTCAAATATATTTGACAGAGCTTACGCAGCTCACCCTTTTCACTCTTGCTGTCTCTCTAATTATAGTATTCATTCGATTATTGTTCCTCCTAAATTGTTATTTTCAGGTCTTACACTTACCCTCTATAGATGCACACACACACGCACAAATTCACATGACCCTGTCCAAGCCACACACATGCACACACATATACATTCATATGTGTATTCCATTTTGATATTGTTCACTTTCATCACATGTGTGTGTGTGTATGTGTGTGTGTGTATGTGTGTGACCGTTAACTTACGGTAAAGCTTTTTTACAATTATATTTACGCACAAAACACATTCAGGTAGGAGCCAGATATGCACACACATACAGATATGTGTGTGTGTGTGTGTGTGTGTGTGTGTGTGTGTGTGTGTGTGTGTGTGTGTGTGTGTGTGTGTGACCGTTAATATATAGTAAAGCTTTCTTACGTATATATTTACCCACAAAACACATTTAGGTATGAGCCAAATACACACACACACGCATATATATATATATATATATGTGTGTGTGTGTGTGTGTGTGTGTGTGTGTGTGTGTGTGAAAATCTATAAGAAATTCTTTAAAAATTTTTCTTACTGTTTATAATTTAGGAAAATTATTAGAATTATTATCGAAAAACATTTAAAAGTTATTATGATTATAAAAGATTAATGAGATCTAATTTGAATAAGGGATCTTGTAGCTTTTTAGCACTAGTTTGACTAAATAAGGAGAGAAAATGACAAAACCACGTTTTTTTATAGAGCTTAATTAATTAGAAATAATGCTAGATTCAACAATCTTTCAATATTGTTTATTATGTATATATTATACATTGGTTATAAAAAAAACGGCATTGTATTTTTAAAAAAAACAATTATTTTATTAATTATTTTTGTAATGTAACTTAGAAAAGGAAATGTGATCATGCACAATTTTATAAACTGTACCTGCAGAAATTCCCTGTTTAGAAATATCCTCTATTGTAACTCTTCTGTCAGCCAAAATGAGTGTATTAACTGAATCTACCATTTCAGTTAGACACGCCATTGTGGACCTGCCTGGCCTGTCTTCTTTTTGAATACTATTCTAACTTTTTCAAGCTGTTTAACCTATCTGTATATTATCTTTTTTTTTTCACTAAAACATAATTCTTTGTACACATGGCACTTTCTTCTGTAAATTTTACATGGTTAGCACTTTTCAACCTCAAAAAATTTGATGACAGACCTCTGTTCAAGCCTGGAACACTCACTTTGATTTGCCACCATTTTGAATAGTCTCTAAACAAATAGTTTTGTGAGATTAAAATATTTCATGCTATAAATAAACTCCAAGAAATGTAGGTTTTATTTATTTATTATTCACTCCTTTAGAGTTTTTCACATCAGCTTATGGTTTTTCACTGGAGTTTGGGTGACAGCAAGTCTCCTCAAGTCTCCAGGACTCGTCTCAGGATTCTGGCCGTTCTTAGCAATGCTGTCGTTTTGATAGTCTCTACCCGTCCGCCAACTTCCAAGTCCTCCAGGCCTTTTAATAATCCTTTAGTTATTGTGCCTAACGCACCAATCACAATTGGCACAATCGTTACTTTCATGTTCCACAGCTTTTTCAATTCTCTAGCAAGGTCGAGGTACTTATCCTTCTTTTCACTTTCCTTTAGATTTATTCTGTGATCAGCCGGGACCGCAAAGTCGACAATTTTACTGATTCTCTTATCTTTTTTCTTTTTTTTTTTTTTTTTTTTTTTTTTGTTGATTATTATGAGGTCTGGTCTTCTGGCCGGGATTAGGTGATCCGTTTGTGTGTTAAAGTCCCATAGGAGTTTATGCGAGTCATTTCCTAGGACAGGTGCTGGTTTGTGCATATACCATTATTATTATTATTATTATTTGTAGTAGTTATAGTAGTTGCTGCAGTTATTGTTGTTGTTGTTGTTGTTTGTTTGCTTGTTTGTTTGTTATGTGTCCTTGAGCATCTCGAGATTGGTACTATTCTGGGCAAAGATTTTTGTCTTTTAAAGGTTGATATGAGTTATCAACCTTTAAAAGACAAGAATATTTGCCTAGAAATTATTATAATATTAATGCAATACTTATATAGAGATCAAAGTTTGTTTAGTAATTCATCAGATAGTTTCCAAAAATATTCTCTTAAGTTATTTCCCTTACCATTTTTTCTGAAATCATTCAATTTAATCTTAAAATTTTCAACAGTATTTCAGCTTTTGATATTATTTGGCATTTTGTTCGTAGAATATATTATTCCATTAACAAAAAATCCAATATGTTTGTAAACTTAGTTTTTGAAATCTGTCTTGACAGTAAATTTCTAATTTGAAGAGAAATATTGAAAATATGTCTACCATAATTAGAAATTCCGTTTCCCTGAAAGTTTAATATTAGATCAACACACATTCTCGTAAAGTAATTAATCCTAATTTCCCCAATATCTCATTATAACTGTAATCTTTTATTCTTTTTATTAGTTTTATCACTCTTCTTTGTATTCCCTCCAATCTCAATTTTTACACTCCAATTTCCACGTCTTGACACTGGAATCCATGCCTGATTAAAATATTCTATATGAGGTCTTATTAGGGTTTTTATATACCTTTAAAACAACATTTGCCTCCCTTGAAATAAAATTTCTAACCATCCAGCCAATCATTCTATTTGCCCTTGACACAATAAACAAAGTTTGATTGTCAGCTTTAAATATATTATCTAAGCCAACCACTAAATCCTATTTCTCATTTACTTTTTTGATTTGCCTGTTGCTTAATTTCAACTCAACTTTATTCTTTTTTGGATCCAATATGTACTACTTGATATTTTCTATATTAAATCTTAGTTTTCAAATATTTTCCGAATATGACAATTTATTTTGATCAATCAGTGTTGTTTCTTGTGATAATGGCCTAACAAGTAGGTTAACATCATCAGCAGATAATCTTATTTCTGATTTTATATTATTAGGTAAATCATTTATGAATATTAAAAACAAGGATCCTAGTACTAAACCATAATAAACACTAATTACATATATGAAATTTATCATGTGATTTCAAATGAATTTTTGTAAAAACTTTACTCAAGATACATGTTAAAGAAACTGGACGGTAATTACTTATTAAATGTATCGAACCTTTTTTTTTATTTATTAGTATTACAATATCTGTTTTCTAAATTATTTTATATTCGATGATTTTCTCAAACAATTTGCCTATTGCATTGATAAAACTTTCATTTGATGAAAAATATTTTGATATTTTTGAATGTATTTCATTTTACTTGCATTTCACTTGGATGATAATAGTTTTATGTTTTTGGTACTTATTGTCAGTTCATTTTCCTTTTCTTTTTCTTTTTTCGTTTTTCTTTTCGTACCCTACACATCAGATCTTTTCTGCTGTAGAATAAACTCATCCAAAGAATGAATAGATGGAAATAATCTTGTACATCTTGTACATCTGGTATTTTAACAAATAAGTTTGTTTTTACAAATGCGTTTGTTAATTCATATATCATGTTTTACTGAACTTTTAAAAACACACTTATATATATATATATATATATATATATATATATATATATATATAGTATTCTTTGGTCCAGTTAAACCGGAGATGGGAGTAATTCCATCAGGACAAGAAATTATTCATGAGTGAATATTTGATATTTAAATTTTCCTGGTATATATATATATATATATATATATATATATATATATATATATATATATATATATATATATATATATATGTTCATATCTATCTATCTATCTATGTCACTCTGCTCATATTTATCTATTTATCGATCTATCTCATGTTCTTTTCATCTATCAATCTATCAAATTCTCTTCATAAGTATCTATCTCTGTTTGTATATATCTGTGTATCAACCAACGTATCTATGTATCTGTTAAAATCTATCTATCTGGCTAGCTATCTATCAAGCAAGCTATCTTGCTATTAAGCCCAATCTGTTCATATCTATCGATCCATCTATCTCAAATATATATTCTTATTCTGTCCACACGTATCTATATGTTATTATCTACCAATCTATCTATATATCTCAGTTTGTTAATCTCTCTCTCTCTCTCTCTCTCTATCTATCTATCTATCTATCTATATATATATATATATATATATATAATTTTTTCTGTTTTTATTCATCAAAGTACATGTATGTGTGTGTGCGTGTGTATGCATGTGTGTATGTGTATGTATAGTGTGTGTATGCGTGTTTGTAGTGTGTGTATGTGTGTGTGCGTGCGTATGCATGTGTGCGCGTATATATTTATGTATGTGTGTGTATGTGCGTGTGTATGTGTGTGTATGTGTGCGTCCGTATATGTGTATGTGTATATATGTGTGTATGTGCGTGTGTATGTGTGTATGTATGTGTTTATGTGTGTACGTGTATGTATGTGTGTGTGTGTGTGTGTGTGTATGTGTGTGTGTGTGTAATATAAACTGAAGTAACAAAATGTCATTGCCGAAAGCATCACAAAATATCTTTTCTTAGCTATAATCTTTTTTCTATCGAAACTTTCCCACTTAATGTCACTGTTGTTAATATTTGCATCACATTATAATTCCATAATACCCTCTACCTCACCAACCTTTGACCTTTTCGCACCCTGCCACAAATTTTCTTGTGCATTTTTTCTGTTACTCTTATCTATTATCTATTTTTTCTACTTTTTCCTTATTCTTTTTTCTTTTGAAACTGAGGTCTACGCTTTCCCTTGAAATTCTTTCATTTTTTCTTCTTTTTGTTGTTTATTTTCTTTCATTCTGTAAACTGCAATAGTTTCGTTTTTATTTTTATGTAACATTTATTCTCTTATATTCAGATTCTATCTTGTTTTTGTTTTGTTTGTTTGTTTGTTTTTTGTTGTTGTTGTTGTTGTTGTTTTGTTTTTTGTTTTTTGTTTGTTTCTTTTTTATAGTGGTGAAGGATGGCTTGTTTAAGACCAGTTACGCGTTTGTGTAAGCTGATAACAAGAATTGTGTTCCAATGTGTCACGATTTTCTTTTTTCTGAAGGACTGGTCGGTTCACCAAAGCTAAAAAGCCCTGTCTTTCCTATTTACCCAAAGCGAGAGGGAGAAAAGGATTAACGCCAAGTGAATCGCAAATAGCCTCGTTCAGAATTTGAACTTGGCTTTTCATATCCATTTCCTTACGACAATAAGCATTATGCTTTTTTGGATATTTCTATAAATTTCCTTGTCCGCACTGATATTTTGTTCACTCACACAAAATTTGATTGAAACACTGAAAAAAAAGGTAAAGATAATAATGAGAATAGTGATTAAATTAAACTGATTTAATTGTTTTCATCATCATCATGTCGCACCATCAACACGGATAGCCCTGACCCTTTCTCGCCGCCCTTCTCTATCGTCTATTGCAAGTCTTCAGGGCTAAATGCCGTATCGGCATAGAGCTGCTATATATAGGTTCTAGCTGGTCGTCCTGCCTTTGTTCATCTATGTGAAGGATTCAACTGGAGTACATTACTTATGAATTCGTCCTTACTTCTCCAGCAGTGTCCCGCATTTGTTTTAATTCTCGAATATTTTTTTCAATTCAAAGAAGCGCGCATTCTATTTTTCGTATGACCAAGTCACTCAAAAAGCCTGGTTCACATTATCATCATTAAGTCGTGTTGATAACACAAGTTCCTTTGACTCTACTTCGTCAAACGTTCCAATCATCCATCGCTTTTGATAGGTGCTCTATACGGCACCCAAAGCCCGCATGGGGTTAATGGCTGTACTTTTTTTACTGGTCGGCTAACACTGGCGTGTCTTTGAGTAGAAGACCATGAGAAAGATTGCTTAGGCTTTAAATAGATCACCCCTGCAAAACAGTAGGTACTGTAAGTAACTTGATGTCTTTCACCCAGACTAAACAAATATTAGTAGATAACAACTAATTCTGCTTCTCATCTTACAATCAAACCATACTTAAAGGAGAAGTTGCTGTCAGATTACTGAAGTAATACGGCGATGACCCTCTGCTCATTACTTAAATAAGTGGCCACTTAGTAACTGCAGGTACAGCACTCAAAGTGAGGACAGTGTATCTGACTGAGCAAATATTAGTAAATAACAATAACAATAGCAATGTGTACATATGCAAGGATCATTAAATAAGTTTCCAGACGTTTTACGTATGGGTACTTTTATTGATAGTACCCACATGAAGCTCTAGTCCCCTTCGAAGTAATCTTCCTCCGGCTGCAATGCACTTATTGTACAGTTCCAACAACTTCTGGAAGGCCCTATCGAAGTCCTCTTCTGTGAGCATGTCAATGACCTTCGTCACAGCCTCTTTCATCTCTTCATTTGTCTTATAACGACAGCCTCTGAGTTTAGAGAATAACCAAAAGTCACAGGGAGCAAGGTCTGGACGATAGGGAGGGTGAGGAAGTGTCTTGATGCCCATCTTGGTCAGATAGTCTGTGACAAGGATGGAGTTGTGGACTAGTGCATTGTCCTCGTGGAAATGCCACTGACCCGATTTGAAGAGTACTGGCCTCTTCCCTAGGAATCTCTTCCTGAACTTCCTTAAAATCTCAACATAGTAACCCTAAGCCTAACCCTTTGGCCAATCAACTCTGGTGTATTGACTTCCTTACTCCTCCCACACCTCTCATCATCCCTCTCAGACTCCCTGCCTTCCTTGAATATCTTATGCCACTCAAAAACTGATGTTCGATTCATGCAACATGCTCGAAAAGCAGTTTGAAGCATTCCATACGTTTCTGTGGCATTTTTTCCAAGTTTAAAACACAATTTTATTAACTATCATTCTTCTAAAGTATCCTGAGATTCAGATTGCAGTTTTGAAATTCACCAGCTGTGACAATCAGGTTTTAGTAGGGTGTATTCCAATTGCTGCTGTAGGTGTTCATTTTAACCTGAAATCTTAAAAATTAGTCAGTCATCTCATAAGATGTATAGCAATAAGATATAGAATTTTCAAGAGTCTACGACAATTTTAAATGCCTGTACAAAAAGGCGGGAAACTTATTGAATGTACCACTATATATACAGATACACGTGTATGTGAGGGTTTGTGTCTGTTTTTAATTTGATAACCTTTGCTCAGTCTTGATATATATATATATATATATATATATATATATATAGAGAGAGAGAGAGAGAGAGAGGCGTTCGATGAGCTATGGTTATCTTCAGAGAAAATGAATATGGGGATCAAATTTCAAATCCTAGATTAGACCGTTTTCATTTCACATGACGCTAATATTTTCCAAAACGTTATGCATCCGACTATTCTCTCTCTATCTATGATTAAATAATAACGTAGATGCATATGTGTCAACTAGTCTAGGAGAAGGAAAACTCTGAATTCAAACCTGTTAAACCCCGCTAAAAAATTGACTTTTCGTGATCATGGGGTGTGTGGGCGGGAGTATTCTCATGAAAGTGTGACTAGCGTGACGGTCATCATCGTAGGAAATAGAGTCGGCCATCCAAGTTCAAATCCTGGACGAGTTGTTAGTGTTTCATTTCGCGCGAAATTCCATTAGGAAATGCATGAATCCATCTCTTCTCCCTATCCCGGTGTGACAGTAGGGCAGACTGAGTTCTTTAGCCTTGGTTAGGCAACAACTCTAGAAAGCCGAACTCTGAAATCAAACCAGCTGTACTCCGCAAAAAATTGACCTGACATTATGTAATACATCACCCGTTGTGGGGTTGTTGGATATATATATATATATATATATATATATATATATATATATATATATATATATATGTATGTATGTATGTATGTATGTATTTGCCAACACCCCACGCCGCACAAGCAGACTGTAAAGTCACATTCATTTTAAAGAGCAGTTTAATAGGTTTAAATCCAAAGCTTTCTTTCTCCTATACCGGTTTCCATACCAAAGTTAAAGAGCCCAGTCTGTCCAACTATTTACCCATAGCTGGAGCGAGAATACCTGGATTCATACCTGTAAAACATAAACAACTTTGTCCAGGACTCGAACTCGGGTCACCATGTTTATTACAACACGAGTACCTCCATATATACGTTTATAAATATATATGTGGATATATACACACACATATAATTGGATGTTTGTGGATGTGTATGTATATTCTCTCGAACGCATATATGTGTGCGTGTGTTTGTATATGTATTCTTTTTCGTATGCGAGTGTGAGTGTGTGTGCATTTGCGTGTGTGAGTAAGTGTGCACGTGTGTATGTGTATATGTATGTGCTATATATATATATATATATATATATATATATATATATATATATAAGTAGTCGAGGGCAACCCGAAGGCTCCCTTTAGATGTAGGAGGGCGCTACTCTTTTCCATGGATTGCTGCACTTTACTCTTGATCCATACTTTATAATGCTGTGTGTTAAGCAAGGAGGCATCAAGTCCCATATTTTGAGTCTTTGGTATGACTCAACCTGGGATTGAACCCCCGTCTTCTGGACCATTGGCGAACACTCTATTCATTATGCCAATGGCCCGGTTGAACATTATTATTATTATTATTATTATTATTATTATTATTATTATTATTATTATTATTATTATTATTCCAATCGTTAGCTGTATCAATGCTACTGTATGGTTAGACCACTAGGACCATAGAGAAACGCTTACAGAAAAAGTTAGATGAGATCTACACAAGGTTGTTGTGTGCTGTTTCGAACAAATCCTGCAAAGAGCACTCTAAAAACAGGTGTATCGCCACTTACCCCAAATCTCACTATCCATTAAAGTAAGACATACTGAGCACGGCTGGAGAATGCGACGTTCTCCTATGGACTCCGACACACTAGCGTTTGCAAACCAATAAAAATGTTTATCACCTTTGTACGGACACTGGATGACATCTTGAGAACTTTCCAAAGAGCTACTGCCGATAAGGTTGGATAGTGCTTCAGGGTCAAAAAAAAAGATTTAATAATAATAATAATAATAATAATAATAATAATAATAATAATAATATATATATATATATATGTGTGTGTGTGTGTGTGTGTAAACTCTTTAGACATATATATGAAATGTCTTTGGAGAAATAGTTAAAACGAAAATACTTCTGATGTACCCAGATATATAAATCAGTAATAGTATTACTATTATAGTGAATCTAGAAATAATGTTTATTTATTCGATTACAATAAGCTTTTGAAATAAAGACCTGTAAAAGCTACAATTTTCCTGATGGTTTCAAATATCTATGATAAGGTCGTGGAATAATGGATAATCTTTATATGTATACATGAAATAACTTTTTTAGTAAAGGGTTATGAAAACACGAAAATACCTTTGATATTCCGTGATTAATTGTAAAAATATGTTTGTATATGTAATCCAGTTAGTTCCATCATTAAATATTTAATAATATTTTTTGCGTTTCGTTTTCTTTTTAGATTTTTTTTAGGTTTTTTTTTGCCTTTAATATTTAATTTATTTTTGTTTTGTTTTTTTTGTTTTTTGTTTTTTTTTGTGGTTTTTGCGTTTTGTTTTGTTGTTTGCTTTGTTTGTTGTTTTTTTTATTGTTTTTTTTTTTATTACTGCTTTTTTTGGTTTTGTTTTGTTTTTAATTTTTTACATTTTGTTCAGTTCTTAATTTATTTATTTTTTGTTTCTATTTTATTTTTTTGTTGTTTTATGTGTGTGTGTGTGTGTGTGTGTGTGTGTGTGTGTGTGTGTGTGTGTGTGTGTGTGTGTGTGTGTGTGTGTGTGTGTGTGTGGTTTTTCGTTTTGTTTTGTATTTTGTTTTGTTTCTTTTAGTTTTTGCTTTTACTTGGGGCTTTTATTTTGACCAAAAAAAAAAAACAGATTCACATTCACTTTAAGAAACTGACCTATCTAAATGGCTCCATAAAGCGAATTAAACATAATCTTAGTTATAATTCAATCTCTTTTCACTATAATATTTTTATAATTTTTTTGTTATTTTCTTGGACTTTGAGAGGGATAATAAATTTATGAGAAAGATTATTAAATTTTTCAAATTTTCATTTCTTCAAACGTTTTTATTCGGCCTTATGATAAGTTTATATTCAGATTTTCTTGGTGTTTAGCATCCCACCAACGTTAATCTCTAAACTCTGGAGTATATTTGTTCATACCACTACAATAGATTTTCAAAAGAATAGGAAGACCACGAATCAACTACCGCGAACGAGTAATAAAGATGCAGTCAGATAAAAAAACAAAGAAGACAAGGGAAAAAAAAACAAAAAACGATTGATCTTAGTTGTCGGTCACCGACAAAGGAAAAGATACTAAAACAACAGCTGCATGATATCAAAATGAAGCCACGAATAGTTATACATATAACAAAAGCCTTAGGGAAATACAAAAAGATTAGGAATTGTATATGAATAGGAAGGGTGTCTTGCCCACATCTGCAGTAAGTTCAAAGAAATATCAGGTAAAAAGAAAATGAGTAAACTAACATTTTAAAAAAATTATATATATATATATATATGTGTGTGTGTGTGTGTGTGTGTGTGTGTGTGTGTGTGTGTGTGTTAAAATCCATCTATTGAGCTTTAATACGCAAAATAGATTTTTATGGAATATAATTTCTAAATGTTTTGTCTTTTAACAAATATATATATATATATGTGTGTGTGTGTGTGTGTGTGTGTGTGTGTGTGTGTGTGTGTGTGTGTGTGTGTGTGTGTGTGTGTGTGTGTGTGTTAAAATCCATCTGATGAGCTTTATTAAGCAAAATAGATTTTTTATGGAATACAATTTCTAAATTATTTTTTGTTTTTTAACAAATATATATATATGTGTGTGTGTGTGTGTGTGCGCGCGCGCGTGCACACACGTTTGTGCGCGCATATATATATCTATCCTTAATTTTAGTGGGTGACATATCTTGCCTTTGAACATTTTACCACAACAGCATGAGCTGGAGTACATACAATTCTTTGTCTTTTGAGAATATCTCTTCCGAATCAATCATTCGGAAGAGATATTTTCAAATTCAAGCAACTCCTCACTATTATTCTGATATCATATGAACTACATATCTTTTGAATCTTTTAAACTAGGCCTTTGGCATAGGGAAGACTGACTGCGGTGACTTTTCTGGTATTGTTTTCAGTCATCTGATCCAGAATTTTTGGAGCCTATCTTATGCTCCCTGTTGTGATGGAGGTTGTCTCTTTAACTCTCCATTTCCTATTAATACGCACTAATAATGGTTTTTGCTCAATGTTGTAGATAATGGACGATTTCTTTCTTTACACTGAAAGGATGGTGAGAGTTGGAGTTAAGGTTCTGTCCATTAAAGATTGGTTTCCACAACACAGATTACCTGAATTCTTGCTCTGTGCGAGTTATTAATATATCTGGAAAGGATAATTTGTTGTCTTGTTCTTTCTTAACTGTATAGATGGTCAGACTGAGTTCATATAATCCTGTTGTGTTCGAATGTTTTCCTGTTGAGTCCAGTGAATTAATGTATCATCAACATATCCAAGCCACAATAATAGCTTTAGAGATGTAGACCCAAATGCCATTGCTTCGAAGTATCCTATGTATATATTAACCAATACTGGCGACAACGCAGATCTCATAATCAGTCCTTCTTGTCAGTATATGTCAGATCCTATCCCAAAGTAGGTCGTTTCCGCACAGAAAGTCAACAAGTTATCTATTGGGATACAGGAGCGTTTCTCCAGAAGGGGACTGGCTGCCAAATTATCCACTGTAAGCGTCTCATCAGTGGGCACTCTTGTGAACATTTTTATATCTAGACTTACTATTTACTTGGAATGAATTATTATTGATTTTTTCCACAAAGTAGGCAGAGTTCTAGATATATGATGAGAACTACCTGTTAGTGGGTGACATCTCCACGAGGAATCGACTCAATGGCTAACATGATAAACCTCTCTGGTTGACATTGGGTCTAAATAGAATACCATCCTAATGAATCTTAGGAAGAGCATATATGTGTGAGGTAGCTTGTTGTAATGTTGCGTTAGCTGTCTGTATTTCATTAAGGTTCGGGTCCTTTTTTATTTTACAATAACCACCAATGCCGATTAATTCTGCAAATTTGTTGGAATATTCCACCTTATTTATCACAACAATAGCATTGCTTTTGTCTGTCAGTAGGATTAAGATATTTCCATTACCCTGTAGTAATTTGACGGCCATTTTTTCTTCCTTTGAGATGTTTGCTTTTGGAGGCTTTGATTTCTCTAGTGCTTGTATCACTTTCCATCTTAACTCATCTTTTCAATTTTTTAGGAAAGATATGTTTTAAGGCTATTCAAAATGGCACCAAATCAAAAAGAGAGCTGTAAGCTTGAACAGAGATCTGTCATTAAATTTTTGGTGGCTGTGAATTGCAAACCATGCGACATTTACTGAAGAATGTGTACAAAGATATATGTTTTAAACAAAAATGTCTAGAAAGAGGCTAAACATGAGTCTACCGAGCTCGAAAGAGTTGTAATGTACTGATATAGAGACATTACGATTGATTTGCATGAAAAAGGGGAAACTGTAAACTATGCTTCCTATTGCCAAATCCTTAAGGATTATTTACCTTATCTATTGAATAAACATGGTATATATATATATATATATATATATATATATATATATATATATATATATATATATATATATTAAGGTAGGTTGATTTTTCACTTTTCTTAAAATATTAAAAAATCTCACTCACTGAAAGTTGTGTATTGACCTATTAAGTACTCATACAAAAAATAAGATCAAATTGTTCAACCGTTTTTCGAGCGTTTGGTATCAAAGATCCTAGACAAAAAATACTAAAAATTCCTCGTTTTTGCAATATTTGGCTTGAATATTAGAGTGAAAATCAAATAATATCAGTATTTAAATCAGGGAATGCTCTTTTATTTTATAAAAATGATATTAATTAAAGAAATGACGACTAATCTTCAATTTGAAAATCGGTCCCCTCCCCCAATTTTCAGTATCTGCTTCTATAAACTGCCTTTTACCGTAATGAAATAAGTAGTAATATTTGAATACCTTAAAAATTGATTTTTTCTAATATAAGAGAAAATATAGCAAAGAAAAAAATAAGGAAAAATAAACACTATTTTAATAGAGCTTAATATATAGAGTCAAATTGCTCCATATAAGAGCCCTTAGAGAAAAATGCTGTTCTCAATTTCTGACTCAAAACTTTGACTGTTATGTGTTGATGCCTTGCTTCAAAACCATATACAGTTTGTGAAGCTTCCGTTGTTAACTTGACTGCCATTGCCTGAGAATGTGAGGGCAAATCTGGCAAGTCAAGCTTGGGTCCATTTAACATTGATTCTCGAAGTTCAGATTCAGAAAAATCTTCCATCATTGGTGGTTCAAAAATGCCACATAATGTTAAATCTATTAATTGTGTCCAATGTGTGGCATTAAAATTAATAGTTGGTATTCTTTTTAACTTTTTCCTGGTTGACTCCCCACTCCTGAAATAATATAAAAATTAATTAATTGAATTATTAAAAAATTCCAATCTTTACTGCTTTAATAATTATGGTGAAATTAGATAAAATCTTTAAAAATGATTCTATAAATTAGAATAATTGAGTCAGTGATATATGAATAAATATTTACTTACCTAATGGCCAAAATTCTTTTTAAAGCTTCTTCTCTTACTTCATCTTCCTCAGATTTGACCATGGAATATAGAAGGTTTTCTGGCAGCAAACAAATGTATTACCTTATATATTTCTTAATGCTATCTGTTGGATTTCATGAGGCGGCTCCTTAATCCTCTGGATCATATTAAAAATGTGCAGTTGTTGATTGTGGAATTTATTATTTCTTTTAATTTCAAGCCAACAAGTAGCATATACATTTACGATAAAATTTATTAAACTGTGGAGTTTTGTTGTGAGCCTTTGTGGGTATGCACCACGAGTCCATAAACACATGAGCATGATGGTCAAAGTTAACCATCTTGCCTGGTTTAAAGGACCAATTTTCCAGAAGGCATATCTAGAGTCAACCTTACCTCTAGAAATACCAACTGCGTATTCATACAGGAGTCTTTAGTCACAACTGAGATCATGTATTTCATCAATTTTCAAAATTAAATCGAAAGAAGTGCTAATAGTGGAAAATGATACGTGGGGTAAATCATGGCAATCCTTTGAGCATAATTTCCCCAGGGCCTGTATGGCCTTTTGCACAACCATCTATATTTTTAAAAAGGGCTCTGAAAGGTATTTCATAATGGTGCAATTGTGTAAAGATTTTTTTTTTTTAAATTTTTCTAAAATTGCAACCATTCCACCTTCACAACCTGTGTTGGCATTAGTGTTGTCAACAAGGATAGCCTTGATAGTGTTCTCACTGTTGAATTCATGCAAAACATCCACCACTTGCTCTGCATGAACAGCACCTGTTGCACCAATATTAGGAAGAACTCTATATGTCAGATATTTACTTTCATATGGTGTCTTTGTAAAAGTTAAATGGAGTTCTGGTCCCTTAGTTTTTTCATAGTTTTCTGTCCATTTTCCTTCACATTTTCCTTATACAGCAATGTGTATCCATTCTCCCATCAACTGCAATACATATAAGATTTTCCATACATTATTCATGTTTTTGTTGGCAGTTGTTTCTACTTTAGTCTTTGCCCTGTCATCTTTACATTTATCAATAATAATACCGTTTATATTAATACTGGGTATAAGAAGGCCTATAACCTTCAAATTCAAGAGCAAGGCATTAGCAAGGCTGGCTCCAAGATTAAAAGATATGTCTCCCCTGACTAACTCAAGAGCAAATCTTGGAAATTTGATAAGGCTATTAGGCCATTTTGGATGACTCTTTGGCTGCAAATATTCTTTTTCTGGTTCTTCACTTTGAGAATATGTGTAGGAGGGGGAAGAAACATTAACCTGGAGATTTGATGTTAAAGCTGTTGGTGTTGAATGTAAATTTTTTCTTGGCCCCTCTCTTTCCTTTTTCCTCTTTTTTATAGTACTTTATCTACCGTATCTAGCTCGTAAACAGTTTTTTAATGAATAAACACTAACTTTAAAAATATAAACATATCAGAATAATGATATAAATTGAATGTTTTAATAGTTAAATCTATTTTAATGAAAAATTCAAGAGATAATCGTGATAATTAAAATCGAAAACAATAAAGAAGAAAACAATCGTTTAGGGAGAGGTTATTTCAACAGGTGAATACCATAAAAATATACAACAAATAAAAAGGCATATGTAAAAAGTTATTCGTATATTAAATTAAATATTATAGTGATTTTATTCCCTTTTAAATTTCATATTTTCATTCAATTTCTAAAGATAAAGAATACTAAACTTAAAAATATTTATTATTAAGTGTAGTGTATAATCTTATTTTTGTTAAAACTCGAGTTTTATTTAAGCGACGCGTGTTGCTGGTGACACCTCTACCATGATAAAAATCCCACTTTATTTGGTCTTCAAGTTTGATTCCTCAAATACATACAAATTTTTGAAGAAAGATATATCTTGTGGTAACTTTTGACATCATTTTGAAACTTTCTTTGAATGCCTTTTTTTACAGTTCCAAAATCGACCTACACTAATATATATATATATATATATATATATATATATATATATATATATATATATATATACATATATATATATATTATAAATAATTACTTTTGATTATATATATATATATATATATATATATATATATATATATATATATATATATATATATATATATATATATATATATATATATATATATATATATATATATATATATGTATATATGTATATATATATGTATATATATATATATATATATATATATATATATATATATATATATATATATATATATATATATATATATATATATATATATATATATATATATATATATATATATATATATATATATATATATATATATATATATATATATATATATATATATATATATATATATATATATATATATATATATATATATATATATATATATATATATATATATATATATATATATATATATATATATATATATATATATATTATAAATAATTACTTTTGATTATTTATATATATACCGGGACATTGGCCCAGCGGTTAGAGTGTTCGCCAATGGCCCGGGAGACCTGGGTTCAATCCCAGGTCGAGTCATACCAAAGACTTTAAAAATGGAACTTGATACCACCTTGCTTAACACTCAGCATTATAAGGTACGGTTCAAGGGTAAAGTGGAGCAATCCTGGAATGGAGTAGCGCCCTCCCCTACACCTTGGTGTAGTAGCTATCGAAAAGGGAGCCTTCGGGTCACCCTCGACTATGGTCGCTAACTTTATTTATATATATATATATATATATATATATATATATATATATATATATATATATATATATATATAAAATCATAAATGATTATTTATAATATTAAGAATCTGAGGCTTACTAAGAACATGAATAATAATTTGATAATTTGAAAGATATAATCATAACCTTGAAGATATATGATGTATTTGTTTATAATTTAAAACTATAGTCTTAACAGTAACTGGTATAATTTTTATTTTTACATTATTAATGTGATATTGAATAGTATAAAAATTTTAGTATGACAATTTTTAAGTATTTTTATTAAACAGGATTAATATACGATATAATATTTTATAATTAATTTAATTTTGTTAAGAGGTTATTAATACCCATGTAAGATGTTTGTGGTAGATAATTTTCTCTCCCGAAATTTATTTATTCCTTTATTTTTTTTTTATCTATTTCCTTCATTTGAGTTTAAAAGTTTGTTTGCCATTATATAAAAATGAAGGGAAAAAGAAAGAGGAGTTAACAATTGCTACATCTTGAGGCAGGAATTGTATGTCATTTGTCAACCAGAAAGGAAAAAAAATGGTCTGATTTATTAAAAAAACAAATGATGAAATTTAGGTTAAGAAGATTGGGTGGCTAGAATTTTATGAGTTTTTCTTAATTTTCATTAGAAATTTCTAATAATTTCTGAAGATGCAAATCTAATATTTTAAAAAAACAGGTAAACTGAAATATGAGTGATTTTTGAAGGCTTTTCTTTTATATATATATATATATATATATATATATATATATATATATATATATATATATATATATATATATATATATATGTGTGTGTGTGTGTGTGTGTGTGTGAGTGTGTGTGTGTGTATATATATATATATATATATATATAAAATGATATTACCATATGTTTAATTACCATATGAATATGTTTAAGTGCTCTGAGCTTTTATAAAGTAAAGTGGATTTAGAATAAATGATATTAAAATGATCACAATATCAAAATCTACTGGAAGCGCTTGTGATGTAAATGATTTCGTCATAGAAAATGGACACAGTGACTCGACTTCAAATCCAGGACAAGTCTGTGAAAATTTCACATAGTGCTTATACCCTTTGCAAAGGTATGAATCCAATTACTCTCTCCAGCAATGAGTAAATAGTGGGGCAGACTAGGCTCTTCAGCCTTGGTATGACAACCAGTCTAGGAGAAGGAAAACACAGGATGTTAAACTGTTAAACTTCGCTTAAAAATTGATCTTGAGTCGTATCCTGTTCGTGAGAGACAAGGGAGTATTTTATCTTTACAATTCATTTGGGTAATTTTGTTAGAATGACAAATTATTGACGGAAAATTATGTTTCCGTTTATTAGGTAGATTAATGATGAACGATAATATCTCTTACATATCTATATCTATGGTGGGAGTTAGGTTATTTAGTTTAATTGCGTATCGACCTTTGATGGTTATTTAATGCCAAATCCTGTTTATACACTTATTGCATGATTTTGATGTGAATAGCTTGTAAGCAATATTATTTTGGAACGAGTTAGTGTTCATTTGTTTGCACACAGTTAAATTGTTTCAAGTGTTTATCTCTAACACTGATAGTTCTATTTGTAGACAGTTAAATGGTTTCTAGATTTGTTATCTAACACTAATTGTTCTATTATGGTTTCAAGTATTGGTATCCAACACTTATAATTCTATTAAACGTTATTTGTTTGCACACAGTTAAACGGTTTCATGAATTGTTAGGTAATATTAATTGTTCAATTTAACATTAATCATTTGTTTGTACACAGTTAAATGGTTTCAAATCTAGTCAATCATTAAATAGTTCTATTTGACCAATAAATGTGACCCTAACAGGTACTACCACTTTTGGTCTGAGGGGACCTTGGAATAACGGTAAAGAAGTGGTGTTCACATTCTTTGAAGTTCCTGGCCTCACTATCAGATGCTCTACAGTGTCATACCCAGGACACGTTCAAAATATATATATATATATATATATATATATATATATTGGATTGGTCTGATTGTTTATTTTCTCCATACTGTTGGAGTCATTTCTATTATTTACTTCCATATATATATATATATATATATGTGTGTGTGTGTGTGTGTGTGTGTGTGTGTGTGTGTGTGTGTGTGTGTGTGAGATCAAATTTTGTCTAATTGTGTGTACATTGAAAATAAAAAAGAAATTTTTGATGGAGAAACGGGTATTATTAGGCATTAGTTATTACCATATATATTGGCCTAATGAGTAAAGTGTTCGCCAATGGCCTTGGAAACCAGGGTTCAATCCCTGGTCGAGTCATCCCAAAGACTAAAAAATGGTTCTTGATGCTGCCTTGCGTAAAACTCAGCATTATAAGGTAAGGATCAAGGGTAAAGTGGAGCAATCCTGGGAATGGAGTAGCCCCCTTCCCTACACCTTGGTGTAGTAGCTATTGAAAAGGGAGCCTTTTGGTCACCCTCGACTAAAGTCACCAAATTTACAACTTTATTTTTCTGAAACTGTTCCAAAAAACATGAAGTAGCAGCCAACTCAAAAATAAGTACATATATATATATATATATATATATATATATAATTTACTTATTTTTGAGCAGTTACAAGTTCATGTTCATGTACACACACACACACATACACACACACACACACATATATATATATATATATATGTATATCTGAGTGTGTGTGTGTGAGTGTATGTGTGTGTGTGTGTGTGTGTGTGTGTGTGTGTGTGCGCGTGTGCGCGCCATTTTATTTTTGGTTACATTTTCATTGATAAAAATTTGGTTAAATGATAGAATTAATTTGGATTGTATAATAATCCACGAGAAATAATAAGATCCTGTTATCTTTAGTTTAATTTATATGAATGTACTTCTTTATGAATGTTTCTGTACGTGTGTTTATCTAAGTATACGTCATTATATTTATAAGTATGTGTCATTATATTAATAAGTATGTGTCATTATATGTATAAGTATGGGTGTTCATAAAACATGCATAGTTGTCATATGTTAAGGGTGAAAGGTGTATAAATGAAATAGACTTTTGAGACCAATCCTAGCGCATAAAACAAAACAAAAAAAAATGAAGAAAAAAGAAAAAAGAAAAGACGTAACTAAAATATTCGGGTACTTTTGTCAGCCATCTTGTTTAATTTGCTGGGTGGACACGGTAGTATTCTCCCAACGGCAGAGGAAGTGTCTTGTTTTTCCTTCATTATAGCCCACACCGGAAATGGCAGAGACATAACTCAAACTGTAGTTCTAAGATAAGAAAACATTCATTCGACCAAGAGAATCCTGTCGTTGAAAGTGTTTTTATTACGAAAACGGCAAGCCAATTTGCATTGCTGAAATATTGCTTTAAATCAAATAGTCCAAGTATGTCTCCATCTATTTTCGCACGTGCCGCTTTTAATTGATTCTTCAAAATGATCTATAACTACGATTCCTTCTACTGCTGCCACTACTACTACTACAAATAATAATAATAATAATAATAATAATAATAATAATAATAATATTTATAATTATCATCATCATCATCATGACGTGCGGCTAGCACGGATATCCCTGACACTCTCTCTCCACGTCTCCCTATCATTCATCGCCTCCGGCAGGTCTTCGGGGTTACATCCCGTATCATCACATAACTGTTGTATGAATGTTCGAGCTGGTCGTCCTGCTTTTGATTGGCCATATGCGGGGGTCCACAGGAGCACATCACTTACGATCTCGTCTTTGCTTCTCCAGCAGTGTCCGGCATGTCTGGTTCGTCTAGCTTGTATAGTTTTCGTGATAGGTGGTAGGTGGCCGTACAGTTGGCGCCGTGTGGGGTGTTGCTGCCAATAAAACAATAACAACAAGAATAGTAAAACTACTATCATGATTTTAAAAAATAATACTAACAGCCAATACTAACACTATAATATTATTACTGCTACTAATAATAATAATTACTCCAATTTTTACGACTACTACTGTTAATAAAATAATTACTATTACTACTACTTTTCAACAAAAAAAGAGAACTTGCCGAATTGTGGACTTTGCAGTCCCAGCTGAACATTGAGTAAAATTGAAAGAAAATGAAAAGAAGGACAAATAACTTGACCTTGCTAAGGAATTGAAAAAACAGTGGAACATGAAAGTGAGTTTATACCAATTGTAATTGGGACACTTGTTACAGTCACCGAAATATTATTAAGGGAACTGGAGTACTTGGAAATAAGAAAACGTGTGAAAAGCATCCAACATACTGCATTATTGAGATCGGCCAGAATACTGAGAAGAGTCTTGGAGACTTGAGGAGACTTTCTGTCATTCAAACTTCAGTGAAAGACCATCAGGTAAAACTGATGTGAAAAACTCTCAAGGAGAAAAAAATATTATTACAACTAATATTAATACTACAAATAATATTATTACAACTAATCAGTTGGCGACCGTAGTCGAGGGCTACCTGAAGGCTCCCTTTTTAAATAGCTACTACACCGAGGTTTAGGAAATGGCACAACACTTTTCCCTGGGTTGCTTCACTTACCCTTGATCCGTACCTTATAATGCTGAGTGTTAAGAAAGGAGGCATAAAGTACCCTTTTTTGAGTCTTTGGGATGACTCAACTTGGGATTGAACCCCAGTCTCCCGGAACATTGGCGAAAACTCTAACCATTACGCCAATGGGCCAGCTACTACAGATAATAATTACTCGCACTTTTACAACTACGACTGCTGATAATAATTATAATTTCTAGTAGGCTTGCTACCACTACTACAACTAATAATAATAATAATAATAATAAGAAGAAGAAGAAGAAGAAGAAGAAGAAGAAGAAGAGAACGGCCAGAATACTGAGAAGAGTCCTGGAGACTTGAGGAGACCTGCTGTGAAAACTCCTGTGAAAAACCATCGGTTTAAAGTGATGAGAAAAATCCTCAAGAAGTAAATAATAATAATAATAATAATAATAATAATAATAATCATGATGTCGTGCCGCTAGCACGGATATCCCTGATCCTCTCTCGCCACTCCTCCTCATCGTTCATCGCTTCTGGTAGGTCCTCAGGGCTACATCCCGTATCCTCACAGAGCTGCTGTATGTAGGTTTGAGCTGGTCGTCCTGCTTTTACTCGGCCATATGAGGGGTTCCATAGGAGAACATCACTTATGAGCTCGTTCTTGCATCTCCAGCAATGTCCTGCATGTCTAGTTCGTTTAACTTTAATAGTTTTCGTGATAGGAGGTAGGTGGCCGTACAGTTGGGGCTTTGCGGGGTGATGCCTCCAGGACTTGTGCAAAATTGCTCACAGCATTCTTGTGTAGTTGCCGTCAAGCTTTTTCTCCATACGTTTAGTTAGCGTTTAGTTAGCGTCCATGTCGTGCATCCATATAGCAGTATCGATACGACCGCTGCTTGGAAGAAACTGAGTTTCATTTTATCGGTCAGATCTAATTTACATATGACCGATAGTCTATCGATCGCTGTCCATGCCTTTGTTAGCCGCGTGTCGATGTCTTTTTCGGTCGATGAGACACCGCTTCCTAGGTAGGTGAACTTGTCTACAAGTTTCAGAGACCTACTGCCTAGTGTGGAAATGTCGCCTGTTTGATTAAAGCACATGTATTCCGTTTTGTGTGCATTGACATGGAGGCCAATGCCTGTGGCAGTTCGTTCCAGACTATGCAGTAATGTTTAGGCTTGGGCGAGTGTATTTGCCAGAATCGCTATGTCATCAGCGTAGTCGGGGTCGGTAATTGTTTTTGCGGGGTACCTTCTGCTTCTTTTCTTTGCTATAATAATAAAAATCTACGAAAACAGGAAAAAATGGTAAAACAGAAAGATCCTGGAATATATGGGAAGAGAATGGAAAAGACAACACGAGAAAAAATAACAGTACAACTTGAGGAAATAAACCAGACGATTCTGGCGAAATATGGGAGACTAAAGAGATATCGACAAAGGCTAAAACAATACAGACAAAACAGGACATTCAAAAACAACGAAAGAAAATTCTATCGACGATTGGGAGGGCATGTCACAAAAACATACCAACAACCAGACGCCAAAGAAACCGAACAATTTTGGACGAAAATATGGCAACCGAAAAAGCATAACGAAAAGGCTGAATGGATAAACGATATGACAAAGGAATAAATACTTGGGCTGTATCCCTCGTTAGATACTCGGGACCCTTTTTCAAGTGGACCAGAGATGAACTTAGACAAATGGACAAAAGAATCAGAAAACTAATGACCATGCACAAGGCATTACATCCCAGAGACGACGTTGACAGGCTATATGTACCAAGAAAAGAGGGAGGAAGAGGACTTGCCAGCATCGAAGACAGCGTTGACACATCCATACAACGACTCGAAGATTACATAGAAAAACACGAACGAGGACTGATTACGGCCATCAGAAACAATACTGACGACACGGTAGATAACAGAATGACAAAAACTAGGAAACAAAAACGGGAAGGAAAAAAATTCCATGGACGTTTTAAACTACTAATAAACAACATCCCACACGACAAAACCTTGACATGGCTAAGAAAAGGAAACCTTAAGAGAGAAACAGAATCTCTCCTAATGACAGCATAAAACAGTGCCATAAGAACCAATCATATCAAAACGAGAATAGATAAGACGCAACAAAATAGCAAATGTAGACTATGCGGTGACAGAGATGAAACCATCAATCACATAATAAGCGAAAGCAGCAAATTAGCTGAGAAGGAGTACAAGGCTAGACACGACTGGGTGGGCAAGGTGATCCACTAGGAAATGTGCAAGAAATTTAAATTTGAACATAACAACAAATGGTATATGCACAACCCAACACCTGTCCAAGAAAATGACACACATAAACTCCTATGACACTTTGACATACAAACGGATTACTTAATCTCGGCCAGAAGACCAGACCTTATAATAAACAAAAAAAAAGAAAATCTGCAAAATTGTCGACTTTGCTGTCCCCACTGACCACAGAATAAAACTGAAATAATGTGAAAAGAGAAATAAGTGCCACGACCTTGCTAGAGAATGGAAAAAACTACGGAACATGAAAGTGACAATTATACCAATTGTGATTGGTGCTTTTGGCACGGTAACTAAAGGATTGTTAAAGGGTCTGGAAGATTTGGACTTTGGCGGCCGAGTGGAGACCATCCAAACAACAGCGTTATCAAAAACGGTCAGAATACTGAGAAGAGTCCTGGAGACTTGAGGAGACTCGCTGTCACTCAATCTCCAATGAAAAACCATCAGCCAACGCTGATGTGAAAAACTCTAATGAGTGAATAATAATAATAATAATAATAATAATAATAATAATAATAATAATAATAATAAGAAGAAGAAGAAGAAGAAGAAGAAGAAGAAGAAGAAGAAGAAGAAAACAATGCCATAAGGACTATGACAAAAAAAGAATAGACAAGACGCAAAGATATAGCAAATAGAGATTATGTAGTGGTTGAGACGAAACAATCAATCACATAATAAGTGAATGCAGTAAATTAGCGCAAAAGACGAAGATAAGACTAGACACGACTGGGTGGGGAAGGTTATCAACTGGGAATTGTGCAAGAATTTTAAATTTGACCATACAAGCAAATGGTATATGCACAATCCAGAATCCGTCCTAGAAAATGAAATTCTCTGGGATTTTAAGATACAAACGATTCACCTAATCTTGGCCAGACAACCAGATCTAGTGATAGTCAACAAAGAGAGAGAACTTGCTAAATCGTGGACTTTGCTGTTCCTATTGCCACAATGTAAAACTGAAGGAAACCGAAAAGTGAGATCAGTACCAAGACCTTGCAAGAGTACTGATAAAATATGGAACACGAAAGTGACGTTGATACCAATTGTAATTGGTGTGCTCGGATTCAGCCACCAAAGGATTGGTACAGGAACTGAAGGACTTGGAAATCAGAGGACAAGTGGAGATCATCCAATGTACTGATTCATTCTTCTAAAATCCATAAATGGAATGTCGGAATGGATTTTAGAAGAATGAATCAGTATATCACAAAAAGAGAGGAATTTGTTGAAAAGGATTTTAGAAGAATGCATTACAAAAATGAAAAAAAAATATATATTATCATTTTTGGCGGAGGCTAAAACAGGAGATATATGGATTATTTTGACTAAACCCAAAAGTTGACTAAACGAATTTTGTTCCGAAAAAAGCAATTTGTCGAACGGTACAATTTAATTGTCTTCGGGCTGGCAGAGTCGTAGCCAAGTTTCACCACGAGGGGGGGGGGGAAAACCTGACAGTGTTGACAAACAGGTGAACTAAGTACGATTCGCGGGCTGTTAAATTTTTTTTTAAATTTTGATACATTTTTTTCTAAATTCGAAGTGCGTGGGAAAGTAAAACCTAATCCTGAAATCGTGTATGAATTAAAGTTCTCTGAGGCCCTGATCACGTGATAGAAGTAAACGCCTTATCACGTGATAGAAGTAAACGCCTACAATGAGGAATAGTACCAGGGAGAAATACGTATTAATATAAAGAAAAAAATGTCTGCTCCTTTCGGTGAAGTTGAGAAGAAACTGAACACTGAAGCGAAGGAGTGAAATTAATTAGCGGAATCCAAACTAAGAGAGAATAACACTATAACCACAATCCCAGCTTGGAACAGTAATTATATAGAAACTAAAAGATTTTCTGGCTGAGCAGGCCGATAATGAAATAGCAGCGGAAATGCAAGTCAAACTGGACCCAGGCCTGGGGCCAAACAGCACTGGGCGTAGAGGCTAGGAAAAGCCTTATATATTGCTATATGTTGAGATCACCTTATGCCGGACTAGCGAAGGCAGAGAAGCAGAGAAAAGTCTAACATAATACGACAAATGAGATCACCTTTTACCAGAATACTGAAGCTGAGAAGAGCCTTACATAATACGATAGGTTGATATCACCTTTTACCAGAATACTGAAAGGAGAGAAGCAGAAAAGAGCCTAATATAACACGATAGGTTGAGATCACCTTTTACCAGAATACTGAAAGGAGAGAAGCAGAGAAGAGCCTAATATAACACGATAGGTTGATATCACCTTTTACCAGAATACTGAAAGGAGAGAAGCAGAAAAGAGCCTAATATAACACGATATGTTGAGATCACCTTTTACCAGAATACTGAAAGGAGAGAAGCAGAGAAGAGCCTAATATAACACGATAGGTTGAGATCACCTTTTACCAGAATACTGAAAGGAGAGAAGCAGAAAAGAGCCTAATATAACACGATAGGTTGAGATCACCTTTTACCAGAATACTGAAAGGAGAGAAGCAGAGAAGAGCCTGATATAATACGATACGTTGTGATCACTTTTTACCAGATTACCGAAACACAGAATCAGGGAAGAGCCTTACACAATACGATAGGTTGAGATCACCTTTTACCAGAATACTGAAAGGAGAGAAGCAGAAAAGAGCCTAATATAACACGATAGGTTGAGATCACCTTTTACCAGAATACTGAAAGGAGAGAAGCAGAAAAGAGCCTAATATAACACGATAGGTTGAGATCACCTTTTACCAGAATACTGAAAGGAGAGAAGCAGAAAAGAGCCTAATATAACACGATAGGTTGATATCACCTTTTACCAGAATACTGAAAGGAGAGAAGCAGAAAAGAGCCTAATATAAAACGATAGGTTGAGATCACCTTTTACCAGAATACTGAAAGGAGAGAAGCAGAGAAGAGCCTAATATAACACGATAGGTTGAGATCACCTTTTACCAGAATACTGAAAGGAGAGAAGCAGAAAAAAGCCTAATATAATACGATACGTTGTGATCACTTTTTACCAGACTACCGAAACACAGAATCAGGCAAGAGCCTTACACAATACGATAGGTTGAGATCACCTTTTACCAGAATACTGAAAGGAGAGAAGCAGAGAAGAGCCTAATATAACACGATAGGTTGAGATCCCTTTTTACCAGACTACTGAAAGGAGAGAAGCAGAAAAGTGACTAATATAATACGATACGTTGTGTTTACCTTTTACCAGACTACCGAAGCAGAGAAGAGAGTAACATAATACGATACGTTGAGATCACCTTTTACCAAAACGTTGAAAGCAAAGAAACATAGAAAAGCCTTACATAATACATTACTTTGAGATCATTATTTACCAAACGAAGCAGAGAAACAAAAAAGAACCTAATATAATACGATATATTGAGATCACCTTTTACCGCACTACCGAAGCAGAGAAAGAGAGAATTGCCTAACATTATATGATACAATGAGATCACCTTGTAACAAACTAGTGACGGAACGGAGACAGAGAAAAGCCTAACATAATCCGATACGTTGAGATCACCTTTTACCAAACTACTGAAGTAGAGAAAGAGAGAACTGCCTAAAATAATACGATACTTTGAGATCACCTTATAGATTACCTTGTACCAGAAGGCAAAGATAACCCTAGACATAATCCTATGTTTTGAGGGGCCTAGTGTCTGATTCGAAATGCCGAAAGATTAACTAATTAAACCGTGAAATCGGCCTCCGTTTCATATGACTATTTATCCGCCCGGAATGGTGAATGCATGTACTATTTCAGAGACTTTTATACAAAACAAAATATAATTCTTTTGTCACAAATCTGTATCCCGATCGTGGTCGTTTCGATTTTTTTTTCTTTGATTGGTAACTCATTAGTGGTCGATCGTTGAATGGATCAAAAAACATGTGGGCGGATAAGCCGATTGACCCTCTCGGTTGATGACACAACCAGCCAAGTAGAACAGTCAGTGGACAGAAACGAGAACCTCCGGCGACCCAAAGGGGACGGCTGTGAAGGCACAGAAGTCACTTTATGTTAAAGGTAATTATCATCATCATATAGACAACACAGATTCCTTTGATTTCTCTCTTTCTCTCTCTTTCTCTCTCTCTCTCTCTTTCTCTCTCTCTCTCTATCTTTCACTCTCTCTCTCTCTATCTTTCTCTCTCTCTATATATATATACGTATATGTATATATATAAATGTCTCTATCTCTGTCCTTCTCTCTCCCTCTCCCCTCTCTCTCTCTCTTTACTCTCTCTCTCCCTCTATATATATACGTATATATATATATATATATATAAATATCTCTGTCTCTGTCCTCTCTCCCTCTCCGATCTCTCTCTCTTCTCTCTCTCTCTCTCTCTCTCTCTCTCTCTGTATATATATATATACGTATATATATATATACATACAAATATCTCTGTCTCTGTCCTTCTCTCTCCCTCTCTCCTCTCTCTCCTCTCTCTCTCTCTCTCTATATATATACGTATATATATATATATATAAATATCTCTGTCTTTGTCCTACTCTCGCCCTCTCTCTCTCCCCCCTCTCTCTTTCTCTTTTCGTCTGTATCAATCATCACTCTTGCCAAGACCTCCCGTCACAACACAGGACTATTGAATGTAAATTTTTGTTGGTCGTCCAACTCTGGCGTGTCCATGACTAAGAGTCAATTGAAACAGGTAAAAAGAAGAAATTAACTCACTCACAGAATTGCCTACCAGAATTTTTTTTTAAAATCATCAGCCGATAAAAACATTAATCTGTAAGAAAAAAAAGAAATACTGCAAATTAAGAAATATGAAAAGAGGGCCAAAATGGGAAAGTAAATTCTCACTATTTAAGAAAGTATAATGTTCATAGCATGATATGTAATCTCATCTTTAAACTTAAGCATATATTTACTTTTAGACCCATTATTTAAGACTAGCATTGACTAAAAGAGGAATATCGTAATTATTCGTGTATGGTACACACACATGTATAAGATTAACTCCAAATTTGGAAAAAGAAATTCGGAAAAAAAATAAAATGTACCTTTCTACATTTTCTTCTTTTAAGTAAACGAATTATATTGTGAATTGAATTACGATGAGCAGAAAATCCGACCAACACTTACGCACGACTTACGGAAAAACTGGACAGCTGTTTCAATCTTATTAGGTCTCATCAACAATGTATACCGTGATCTCCACGAACGACATTCGGAAACACTAGACAGCTGTTTCAATCTTATTAGGTCTTATCAACAATGTATACCGTCATCTCCACGCACGACATACGGAAACACTAGACAGCTGTTTCTATCTTATGACGTCTAATCAACAAAGTATACCATGATCTCCACAAACGACATACGGAAACAATAGACAGATGTTACAATCTTATTAGGTCTCATCAACAATGTATACCGTCATCTCCACGAACGACATACAGAAAAAATAGACGGTTGTTTCAATCTTATTAGGTCTCATCAACAATGTATACCGTGATCTCCACAAACGACATACGGAAAAAATAGACAGATGTTTCAATCTTATTACGTCTCATCAACAATGTACCCCGTGAACTCCACGAACGCCATACGGAAACAATAGACAGCTGTTTCAATCATATGAGGTCTCATCAACAATGATAACCATGATCTCCACGCACAACATACGGTAACAATAGACAGCTGTTTAAATCTTATTAGATCTCATCAACAAATTATACCGTCATCTCCACGAACGACATACGGAAACAATAGACAGCTGTTTAAATCTTATTATGTCTCATCAACAATGTATACCGTGATCTCCACGCACGACATAAGGAAACACTAGACAGCTGTTTCAATCTTATTATGTCTCATCAACAATGTATACCGTCATCTCCACGCACGACTTACGGAAAAACTGGACAGCTGTTTCAATCTTATTAGGTCTCATCAACAATGTATACCGTCATCTCCACGCACGACATACAGTGACACTGGACAGCTGTTTAAATCTTATTATGTCTCATCAACAATGTATACCGTCATCTCCCCGCATGACATACGGAAACACTGGACAGCTGTTTCAATCTTAGTAGGTCTCATCAACAATGTATACAGTGATCTCCACAAACGACATACGGAAACAATAGACAGATGTTACAATCTTATTAGGTCTAATCAACAATGTATTCCGTCATCTCCATGAACGACATATGGAAACAATAGACAGCTGTTTGAATCTCATTAGGACTCATCAACAATGTATACCGTGATCTCCACGAACGACATACGGAAACACTGGACAGCTGTTTCAATCTTATTAGGTCTCATCAATAATGTATACCGTGATCTCCACGAACGACATACGGAAATACTAGACAGCTGTTTCAATCTTATGAGGTCTCATCAACAATGTATACCGTGATCCCCACGCACGACATACGGAAAAACTGGACAGCTATTTCAATCTTATTCGGTCTCATCAACAATGTATACCATGATCTCAACGTACGACGTACGGAAACACTTGACAGCTGTTTCAATGTTATTAGGAATCACCAACAATATATACCGTGATCTCCACAAACGACATACGGAAAAAATACACAGTTGTTTCAATCTTAATAGATCTCATCAACAATGATAACGGTGATCTCCACGCACAACATACGGAAACAATAGAAAGCTGTTTAAATCTTATTAGATCTCATCAACAATTTATACCGTCATCTCCACTAACGACATACGGAAACAATAGACAGCTGTTTCAATCTTATTAGGTCTCATCAACAATGTATACCGTCATCTCCACGCACGACATATGGAAACACTGGACAGAGGATTCAATCTTATTAGGTCTCATCAACAATGTATACCGTGATCTCCACGCACGACATAAGGAAAAACTAGACAGCTGTTTCAATCTTATAAGGTCTCATCAACAATGTATACCGTGATCAACACGCACGACATAAGGAAACACTAGACAGCTGTTTCAATCTTATTAGGTCTCATCAAAAATGTATACCGTCATCTCCACGCACGATATACAGTGACACTGGACAGCTGTTTCAATCTTATTAGGTCTCATCAACAATGTATACCGTCATCTCCACGCCTGACATACGGAGAGACTGGACAGCTGTTTCAATCTTATTAGGTCTCATCAACAATGTACCCCGTGAACTCCACGAACGCCATACGGAAACAATAGACAGCTGTTTCAATCATATGAGGTCTCATCAACAATGTATACCGTGATCTCCACGCACGACATACGGAAACACTAGACAGCTGTTTCTATCTTATGACGTCTAATCAACAAAGTATACCATGATCTCCACAAACGACATACGGAAACAATAGACAGATGTTACAATCTTATTAGGTCTCATCAACAATGTATACCGTCATCTCCACGAACGACATACAGAAAAAATAGACGGTTGTTTCAATCTTATTAGGTCTCATCAACAATGTATACCGTGATCTCCACAAACGACATACGGAAAAAATAGACAGATGTTTCAATCTTATTACGTCTCATCAACAATGTACCCCGTGAACTCCACGAACGCCATACGGAAACAATAGACAGCTGTTTCAATCATATGAGGTCTCATCAACAATGATAACCGTGATCTCCACGCACAACATACGGTAACAATAGACAGCTGTTTAAATCTTATTAGATCTCATCAACAAATTATACCGTCATCTCCACGAACGACATACGGAAACAATAGACAGCTGTTTAAATCTTATTATGTCTCATCAACAATGTATACCGTGATCTCCACGCACGACATAAGGAAACACTAGACAGCTGTTTCAATCTTATTATGTCTCATCAACAATGTATACCGTCATCTCCACGCACGACTTACGGAAAAACTGGACAGCTGTTTCAATCTTATTAGGTCTCATCAACAATGTATACCGTCATCTCCACGCACGACATACAGTGACACTGGACAGCTGTTTAAATCTTATTATGTCTCATCAACAATGTATACCGTCATCTCCCCGCATGACATACGGAAACACTGGACAGCTGTTTCAATCTTAGTAGGTCTCATCAACAATGTATACAGTGATCTCCACAAACGACGTACGGAAACAATAGACAGATGTTACAATCTTATTAGGTCTAATCAACAATGTATTCCGTCATCTCCATGAACGACATATGGAAACAATAGACAGCTGTTTGAATCTCATTAGGACTCATCAACAATGTATACCGTGATCTCCACGAACGACATACGGAAACACTGGACAGCTGTTTCAATCTTATTAGGTCTCATCAATAATGTATACCGTGATCTCCACGAACGACATACGGAAATACTAGACAGCTGTTTCAATCTTATGAGGTCTCATCAACAATGTATACCGTGATCCCCACACACGACATACGGAAAAACTGGACAGCTATTTCAATCTTATTCGGTCTCATCAACAATGTATACCATGATCTCAACATACGACGTACGGAAACACTTGACAGCTGTTTCAATGTTATTAGGAATCACCAACAATATATACCGTGATCTCCACAAACGACATACGGAAAAAATACACAGTTGTTTCAATCTTAATAGATCTCATCAACAATGATAACGGTGATCTCCACGCACAACATACGGAAACAATAGAAAGCTGTTTAAATCTTATTAGATCTCATCAACAATTTATACCGTCATCTCCACTAACGACATACGGAAACAATAGACAGCTGTTTCAATCTTATTAGGTCTCATCAACAATGTATACCGTCATCTCCACGCACGACATATGGAAACACTGGACAGAGGATTCAATCTTATTAGGTCTCATCAACAATGTATACCGTGATCTCCACGCACGACATAAGGAAAAACTAGACAGCTGTTTCAATCTTATAAGGTCTCATCAACAATGTATACCGTGATCAACACGCACGACATAAGGAAACACTAGACAGCTGTTTCAATCTTATTAGATCTCATCAAAAATGTATACCGTCATCTCCACGCACGACATACAGTGACACTGGACAGCTGTTTCAATCTTATTAGGTCTCATCAACAATGTATACCGTCATCTCCACGCCTGACATACGGAGAGACTGGACAGCTGTTTCAATCTTATTAGGTCTCATCAACAATGTATACAGTGATCTCCACCAACGACATACGGAAACTATAGTCAGATGTTACAATCTTATTAGGTCTAATCAACAATGTATACCGTCATCTCCATGAACGACATATGGAAACAATAGGCAGCTGTTTGAATCTCATTAGGTCTCATCAACAATGTATACCGTGATCTCCACGAACGACATACGGAAACACTAGACAGCTGTTTCAATCTTATGAGGTCTCATCAACAATGTATACCGTGATCCCCACGCACGACATACGGAAACACTGGACAGCTGTTTCAATCTTATGAGGTCTCATCAACAATGTAAACCGTGATGTCCACGAACGACATACGGAAACACTGGACAGCTGTTTCAATCTTATGAGGTCTCATCAACAATGTATACCATGATCTCCACGTACGACGTAGGGAAACACGAGACAGCTGTTTCAATCTTATTAGGACACACCAACAATGTATACCGTGATCTCCACGTATGACATACGGAAACGCTGGACAGCTTTTTCCATCTTATTACATCTCATCAACAATGTCTAACGTGATCTCCAAGAACGACATGAGGAAACACTGGACACATGTTTCAATCTTATTAGGTCTCATCAACAATGTATACCGTCATCTCCACGCACGACATATGAAAAAACTGGACAGAAGTTTCAATCTTATTAGGTCTCATCAACAATGTATACCGTGATCTCCACGCACGACATAAAGAAACACTGGACAGCTGTTTAAATCTTATTAGGTCTCATCAACAATGTATACAGTCATCTCCACGAATGACATTCGGAAACACTAGACAGCTGTTTCAATCTTATTAGGACTCATCAACAATGTATACCGTGATCTCCACGCACGACATACGGAAACACTCGACAGCTGTTTCAATCTTATTTGGTCTAATCAACAATGTATACCGTGATCTCCACGAACGACTTGCAGAAACACTGGACAGCTGTTTCAATCTTATGAGGTCTAATCAACAATGTATACTGTGATCTCCACGAACGACATATGGAAACAATAGACAGCTGTTTCAATCTTATTAGGTCTCATCAACAATGTATACCGTGATCTCCACGAACGACATACGGAAACACTAGACAGCTGTTTCAATCTTATGAGGTCTCATCAACAATGTATACCGTGATCCCCACGCACGACATACGGAAACATTGGACATCTGTTTCAATCTTATGAGGTCTCATCAACAATGTAAACCGTGATGTCCACGAACGACATACGGAAACACTGGACAGCTGTTTCAATCTTATGAGGTCTCATCAACAATGTATACCATGATCTCCACGTACGACGTACGGAAACACTAGACAGCTGTTTCAATCTTATTAGGACTCACCAACGATGTATACCGTGATCTCCACGTATGACATACGGAAACGCTGGACAGCTTTTTCCATCTTATTACGTCTCATCAACAATGTATACCGTGATCTCCAAGAACGACATAAGGAAACACTGGACACATGTTTCAATCTTATTAGGTCTCATCAACAATGTATACCGTCATCTCAACGCACGACATATGGAAACACTGGACAGAAGTTTCAATCTTATTAGGTCTCATCAACAATGTATACCGTGATCTCCATGCACGACATACAGTGACACTGGACAGCTGTTTCAATCTTATTAGGTCTCATCAACAATGTATACCGTCATCTCCACGCCTGACATACGGAAAGACTGGACAGCTGTTTCAATCTTATTAGGTCTCATCAACAATGTATACAGTGATCTCCACGAACACCATACGGAAACACTAGACAGCTGTTTCAATCTAATGAGGTCAAATCAACAATGTATACCGTCATCTCCACGCATGACGTACGGAAACAATAGACAGCTGTTTAAATCTTATTAAGTCTCATCAACAATGTATACCATCATCACGCACGACATACGGAAACACTAGACAGCTCTTTCTATCTTATTAGGTCTCATCAACAATGTATACCGTCAGCTCCACGCACGACATACGGAAACGATAGACAGCTGTTTCAATCTTATTAGGTCTCATCAACAATGTTTATCGTCACCTCCAAGCATGACATACGGAAAAACTGGACAGCTGTTTCAATCTTATTAAGTCACATCAACAATGTATACCGTGATCTCCACGTACAACATACGGAAACACTGGACAGCTGTTTCAATCTTATTAGGTCTCATCAATAATGTATACCGTGATCTCCACGAATGACATACGGAAACACTGGACAGCTGTTTCAAACTTATGAGGTCTCATCAACAATGTATACCGTGATCTCCACGCACGACTTACGGAAACACTGGACAGCTTTTTCAATCTTATTAGGTCTCATCAACAATGTATACCGTGATCGCCACAAACGACATACGGAAACACTAGACAGCTGTTTCAATCTTATTAGGTCTCATCAACAATGTATACCGTGATCTTCACGCACGACATACGGAAACAATAGACAGCTGTTTAAATCTTATTAGGTCTCATCAACAATGTATACCGTCAGCTCCCCGCATGACATACGGAAAAACTGGACAGCTGTTTCAATCTTATTAGGTCCAATCAACAATGTTACCATGATCTCCACGAACGACATACGGAAACACTGGACAGCTGTTGCAATCTTATTAGGTCTCATCAACAGTGTATACCGTCATCTCCATGAACGAAATATGGAAACAATAGACAGCTGTTTCAATCTTATTAGGTCTCATCAACAATGTATACCGTGATCTTGACGCACGACATACGGAAACACTGGACAGGTTTTTCAATCTTATGAGGTCTCATCAACAATGTATACCGTGATCTCCACGAACGACATACGGAAACACTGGCCAGCTGTTTCAATCTTATTAGGTCTCATCAACAATGTATATCATGATCTCCACAAATGACATACGGAAACAATACACAGTTGTTTCAATCTTATTATGTCTCATCAACAATGTATACCGTGATGTTCACGCACGACATACGGAAACACTAGACAGCTGTTTAAATCTTATTAGGTCTCATCAACAATGTATACAGTCATCTCCACGAACGAAATAAGGAAAAAATAGACAGCTGTTTAAATCTTATTAGGTCTCATTAACAATGTATACTGTGATCTCCACGAATGACATTCGGAAACACTAGACAGCTGTTTCAATCTTATTAGGACTCATCAACAATGTATACCGTGATCTCCACGCACGACATACGGAAACACTCGACAGCTGTTTCAATCTTATTTGGTCTCATCAACAATGTATACCGTGATCTCCACGAACGACTTGCAGAAACACTGGACAGCTGTTTCAATCTTATGAGGTCTCATCAACAATGTATACTGTGATCTCCACGAACGACATATGGAAACAATAGACAGCTGTTTCAATCTTATTAGGTCTCATCAACAATGTATACCGTGATCTCCACGCCCGACATATTGAAACACTGGACAGCTGTTTCAATCTTATTCGGTCTCATCAACAATGTATACCGTCATCTCCATGAACGAAAGATGGAAACAATAGACAGCTGTTTCAATCTTATTAGGTCTCATCAACAATGTATACCGTGATCTCGACGCACGACATACGGAAACACTGGAAAGGTTTTTCAATCTTATGAGGTCTCATCAACAATGTAAACCGTGATCTCCACGCTCGACGTACGGAAACACTCGACAGCTGTTTCAATCTTATTCGGTCTAATCAACAATGTATACCGTGATCTCCACGCACGACATACAGTGACACTGGACAGCTGTTTCAATCTTATTACGTCTCATAAACAATGTATACTGTGATCTCCACGTACGACATACGGAAACACTGGACAGCTTTTTCAATCTTATAAGGTCTCATCAACAATGTATACCGTCATCTCCACGAACGACATACGGAAACAATAGACAGCTGTTTCAATCTTATTAGGTCTAATCAACAATGTATACCCTCATCTCCACGCACAACATACAGTGACACTGGACAGCTGTTTCAATCTTATTACGTCTAATCAACAAATATACAATGATCTCCACAAACGACATACGGAAACAATAGACGGATGTTACAATCTTATTAGGTCTCATGAACAATGTATACCGTCATCTCCACGCACGACGTACGGAAACAATAGACAGCTGTTTCAATCTTATTAAGTCACATCAACAATGTATACCGTGATCTCCACGAACACCATACGGAAACACTAGACAGCTTTTTCAATCTTATTATTTCTCATCAACAATGTATACCGTGATCTCCACGCACGACATACGAAAACACTAGATAGCTGTTTCAATCTTATTAGGTCTCATCAACAATGTATACCATGATCTCCACAAACGACATACGGAAACAATAGACAGATGTTACAATCTTATTAGGTCTCATCAACAATGTATACCGTGATCCCCATGCACGACATACGGAAACACTGGACTGCTGTTTCAAACTTATGAGGTCTCATCAACAATGTATACCGCAATCTCCACGAACGACATACGGAAACACTGGACTGCTGTTTCAAACTTATGAGGTCTCATCAACAATGTATACCGCTATCTCCAAGTAAAACATACGGAAACACTGGACAGCTTTTTCAATCTTATTAGGTCTCATCAACAATGTATACTGTGATCTCCACACACGATATACGGAAACACTAGACAGCTGTATAAATCTTATTAGGTCTCATCAACAATGTATACCGTGATCTTCACGCACGACATACGGAAACAATAGACAGCTTTTTAATCTTATAAGGTTTCATCAACAATGTATACTGTCATCTCCAAGTCCGACATACGGAAACACTAGACAGCTGTTTCAATCTTATGAGGTCTCATCAACAATGTATTCCGTCATCTCCACGAACAACATACGGAAACACTGGACAGCTGTTTCAATCTTATGAGGTCTGATCAACAATGTATTCCGTCATCTCCACGTACCACATACGGAAACACTGGACAGCTGTTTCAGTCTTATTAGGTCTCATCAACAATGTATACTGTGATCTCCACAAATGACATACGGAAAAAATACACAGTTGTTTCAATCTTATTATGTCTCATCAACAATGTATACCGTGATCTCCACGAACGACATACGGAAACACTGGACAGATGTTTCAATCTTATTATGTCTCATCAACAATGTATACCATGATCTCCACGCACGACATACGGAAACACTGGACAGCTGTTTCAATCTTATTATGTCTCATCAACAATGTATACCGTGATCTCCACGCACGACATACAGAGACACTGGACAGCAGTTTCAATCTTATTAGGTCTCATCAACAATGTATACCGTCATCTCCACGCACGACATACGGAAACACTGGAGAGATGTTTCAATCTTATTATGTCTCATCAGCAATGTATACCGTGATCTCCACGCACGACATACGGAAACACAGGAGAGATGTTTCAATCTTATTATATCTCATGAACAATGTATACTGTCATCTCCACGCACGACATACGGAAACTATAGACAGATGTTTCAATCTTATTATGTCTCATCAACAATGTATACCGTCATCTCCACGCACGACATACGGAAACAATGGAGAGATGTTTCAATCTTATTATGTCTCATCAACAATGTATACCGTCATCTCCACGCACGACATGCGGAAACTATAGACAGATGTTTCAATCTTATTATGTCTCATCAACAATGTATACCGTCATCTCCACGCACGACATACGGAAACTATAGACATATGTTACAATCTTATTATGTCTCATCAACAATGTATACCGTGATCTCGACGCACGACATACGGAAACACTGGACAGCTGTTTCAATCTTATGAGATCTCATTAACAATGCATACCGTGATCTCCACGCACGACATACGGAAACACTAGACAGCTGTTTCAATCTTCTTAGGTCTCATCAACAATGTATACCGTGATCTCCACGCATGACATACGGAAACACTGGACAGGTTTTTCAATCTTATGAGGTCTCATCAACAATGTAAACCGTGATCTCCACGCACGACGTACGGAAACACTCGACAGCTATTTCAATCTTATTCGGTCTCATCAACAATGTATACGTGATCTCCACGCACGACATACAGTGACACTGGACAGCTGTTTCAATCTTAATATGTCTCATCAACAATGTATACCGTGATCTCCACGTACGACTTACGGAAACACTGGACAGCTTTTTCAATCTTATAAGGTCTCATCAACAATGTATACCGTCATTTCCACGAACGACATACGGAAACAATAGACAGCTGTTTCAGTCTTATTAGGTCTCATCAACAATGTATACCGTCATCTCCACGCACAACATACAGTGACACTGGACAGCTGTTTCAATCTTATTGCGTCTAATCAACAAAGTATACCATGATCTCCACAAACGACATACGGAAACAATAGACGGATGTTACAATCTTATTAGGTCTCATCAACAATGTATACCGTCATCTCCACGCATGACATACGGAAACCCTGGACAGTTTTTTCAATCTTATTAGGTCACATCAACAATGTATACCGTGATCTCCACGAACGCCATATGGAAACACTGGACAGCTTTTTCAATCTTATGAGGTCTCATCAACAATGTATACCGTGATCTCCACGTACGACGTACGGAAACACTGGACAGCTGTTTCAATCTTATTAGGTCTCATCAACAATGTATACCGTCATCTCCACGCATGACATACGGAAACCCTGGACAGCTTTTTCAATCTTATTAGGTCACATCAACACTGTATACCGTGATCTCCACGAACGCCATACGGAAACACTGGACAGCTTTTTCAATCTTATGAGGTCTCATCAACAATGTATACCGTGATCTCCACGCACGACATACAAAAACACTAGACAGCTGTTTCAATCTTATTAGTTCTCATCAACAATGTATACCGTGATCTCCACAAACGACATACGGAAACAATAGACAGATGTTACAATCTTATTAGGTCTAATCAACAATGTATACCGAGATCCCTATGCCCGACATACGGAAACACTGGACTGCTGTTTCAAACTTATGAGGTCTCATCAACAATGTATACTGCGATCTCCACGAACGACATACGGAAACACTGGACTGCTGTTTCAAACTTATGAGGTCTCATCAACAATGTATGCCGCGATCTCCAGGTACAACATACGGAAACACTGGACAGCTTTTTCAATCTTATTAGGTCTCATCAACAATGTATACTGTGATCTCCACGCACGACATACGGAAACACTAGACAGCTGTATAAATCTTATTAGGTCTCATCAACAATGTATACCGTGATCTTCACGCACGACATACGGAAAAAATAGACAGCTGTTTCAATCTTATTAGGTTTCATCAACAATGTATACTGTCATCTCCAAGCCCGACATACGGAAACACTAGACAGCTGTTTCAATTTTATGAGGTCTCATCAACAATGTATACCGTGATCCCCATGCACGACATACGGAAACACTGGACAGCTGTTTCAATCTTATGAGGTCTCATCAACAATGTATTCCGTCATCTCCAACGCACAACATACGGAAACACTGGACAGATGTTTCAATCTTATTATGTCTCATCAACAATGTATACCGTGATTTCCACGCACGACATACGGAAACACTGGACAGCTGTTTCAATCTTATTATGTCTCATCAACAATGTATACCGTGATCTCCACGCACGACATACGGAAACACTGGACAGCTTTTTCAATCTTATGAGGTCTCATCAACAATGTATACCGTGATCTCCACGCACGACATACAGAGACACTGGACAGCTGTTTCATTCTGATTAGGTCTTATCAACAATGTATACCGTCATCTCCACGCACGACATACGGAAACACTGGAGAGATGTTTCAATCTTATTATGTCTCATCAACAATGTATACCGTGATCTCCACGCACGACATAAGGAAACACTGGAGAGATGTTTCAATCTTATTAAATCTCATCAACAATGTATACCGTGATCTCCACGCACGACATACGGAAACACTGGAGAGAGGTTTCAATCTTATTATGTCTCATCATCAATGTATACCGTCATCTCCACGGACGACATACGGAAACTATAGACAGATGTTTCAATCTTATTATGTCTCATCAACAATGTATACCGTCATCTCCACGCACGACATACGGAAACTATAGACAGATGTTACAATCTTATTATGTCTCATCAACAATGTATACCGTCATCTCCACGAACGACATACGGAAACTATAGAAAGATATTTCAATCTTATTATGTCTCATCAACAATGTATACCGTCATCTCCACGAACGACATACGGAAACTATAGACAGATGTTTCAATCTTATTATGTCTCATCAACAATGTATACCGTCATCTCCACGCCCGACATACGGAAACTATAGACAGATGTTACAATCTTATTATGTCACATCAACAATGTATACCGTCATCTCCACGCACGACATATGGAAACTATAGACTGCTGTTTCAATCTTATTATGTCTCATCAGAAATGTATACCGTGATCACCACGCTCGACATACAGAGACACTGGAATGCTGCTTCAATCTTATTAGGTCTCATTAACAATGTATACCGTGATCTCCACGCATGACATACGGAAACAATAGACAGCTGTTTGAATCTTATTAGGTCTCATCAACAATGTATACCGTGATCTCCACGCACGACATACAGTGACACTGGACAGCTTTTTCAATCTTATTACGTATAATCAACAATGTATACGTGATCTCCACGCACGACATACAGTGACACTGGACAGCTGTTTCAATATTATTACGTCTCATCAACAATGTATACCGTGATCTCCACGCACGACGTACGGAAACAATACACAGCTGTTTAAATCTTATTAGGTCTCATCAACAATGTATACCGTGATCTCCACGCACGACATACGGAAACACTAGACAGCTGTTTCAATCTTATTAAGTCACATCAACAATGTATACCGTGATCTCCACGAACACCATACGGAAACACTAGACAGCTGTTTCAATCTGATGAGGTCTCATCAACAATGTATACCGTGATCTCCACGCACGACATACGGAAACAATAGACAGCTGTTTCAATCTCATTAGGTCTCATCAACAATGTATACTGTCATCTCCAAGCCCGACATACGGAAACACTAGACAGCTGTTTCAATCTTATTAGGTCTCATCAACAATGTATAACGTCATCTCCACGCACAACATACGGAAACGATAGACAGCTTTTTCAATCTTATTAGGTCTCATCAACAAAATATATCGTCATCTCCACGCATGACATACGGAAAACTGGACAGCTGTTTCAATCTTATTACGTCTCATCAATAATGTATACCGTGATCTCCACGCATGACATACGGAAACAATACACAGCTGTTTCAATCTTATTAGGTCTCATCAACAATGTATACGATGATCTTCACGCACGACATACGGAAACAATAGACAGCTGTATAAATCTTATTAGGTCTCATCAACAATGTATACCGTCATCGCCACGAACGACATACGGAAACACTGGACAGGTTTTTCAATCTTATGAGGTCTCATCAACAATGTAAACCGTGATCTCCACGCACGAGGTAAGGAAGCACTCGACAGCTGTTTCAATCTTATTCGGTCTCATCAACAATGTATACCGTGATCTCCACGTATGACTTACGGAAAACTGGACAGCTTTTTCAATCTTATAAGGTCTCATCAACAATGTATACCGTCATTTCCACGAACGACAAACAGTGACACTGGACAGCTGTTTCAATCTTATTGCGTCTCATCAACAAAGTATACCATGATCTCCACAAACGACATACGGAAACAATAGACAGATGTTACAATCTTATTAGGTCTCATCAACAATGTATACCGTCATCTCCACGCATGACATACGGAAACCCTGGACAGCTTTTTCAATCTTATTAGGTCACATCAACAATGTATACCGTGATCTCCACGAACGCCATATGGAAACACTGGACAGCTTTTTCAATCTTATGAGGTCTCATCAACAATGTATACCGTGATCTCCACGCACGACATACAAAAACACTAGACTGCTGTTTCAATCTTATTAGGTCTCATCAACAATGTATACCGTGATCTCCACAAACGACATACGGAAAAGATAGACAGATGTTACAATCTTATTAGGTCTAATCAACAATGTATACCGAGATCCCCATGCACGACATACGGAAACACTGGACTGCTGTTTCAAACTTATGAGGTCTCATCAACAATGTATACATCGATCTCCAGGTACAACATACGGAAACACTGGACAGCTTTTTCAATCTTATTAGGTCTCATCAACAATGTATACTGTGATCTCCACGCACGACATACGGAAACACTAGACAGCTGTATAAATCTTATTAGGTCTCATCAACAATGTATACCGTGATCTTCACGCACGACATACGGAAAAAATAGACAGCTGTTTCAATCTTATTAGGTTTCATCAACAATGTATACTGTCATCTCCAAGCCCGACATACGGAAACACTAGACAGCAGTTTCAATTTTATGAGGTCTCATCAACAATGTATACCGTGATCCCCATGCACGACATACGGAAACACTGGACAGCTGTTTCAATCTTATGAGGTCTCATCAACAATGTATTCCGTCATCTCCACGTACCACATACGGAAACACTGGACAGCAGTTTCAATCTTATGAGGTCTCAAGAACAATGTATACCGTCATCTCCACGCACGACGTACGGAAACAATAGACAGCTGTTTCAATCTTATTAAGTCACATCAACAATGTATACCGTGATCTCCACGAACACCATACGGAAACACTAGACAGCTTTTTCAATCTTATTATTTCTCATCAACAATGTATACCGTGATCTCCTCGCACGACATACGAAAACACTAGATAGCTGTTTCAATCTTATTAGGTCTCATCAACAATGTATACCGTGATCTCCACAAACGACATACGGAAACAATAGACAGATGTTACAATCTTATTAGGTCTCATCAACAATGTATACCGTGATCCCCATGCATGACATACGGAAACACTGGACTGCTGTTTCAAACTTATGAGGTCTCATCAACAATGTATACCACAATCTCCACGAACGACATACGGAAACACTGGACTGCTGTTTCAAACTTATGAGGTCTCATCAACAATGTATACCGCGATCTCCACGTACAACATACGGAAACACTGGACAGCTTTTTCAATCTTATTAGGTCTCATCAAAAATGTATACTGTGATCTCCACACACGATATACGGAAACACTAGACAGCTGTATAAATCTTATTAGGTCTCATCAACAATGTATACCGTGATCTTCACGCACGACATACGGAAACAATAGACAGCTTTTTAATCTTATAAGGTTTCATCAACAATGTATACTGTCATCTCCAAGTCCGACATACGGAAACACTAGACAGCTGTTTCAATCTTATGAGGTCTCATCAACAATGTATTCCGTCATCTCCACGAACAACATACGGAAACACTGGACAGCTGTTTCAATCTTATGAGGTCTGATCAACAATGTATTCCGTCATCTCCACGTACCACATACGGAAACACTGGACAGCTGTTTCAGTCTTATTAGGTCTCATCAACAATGTATACTGTGATCTCCACAAATGACATACGGAAAAAATACACAGTTGTTTCAATCTTATTATGTCTCATCAACAATGTATACCGTGATCTCCACGAACGACATACGGAAACACTGGACAGATGTTTCAATCTTATTATGTCTCATCAACAATGTATACCGTGATCTCCACGCACGACATACGGAAACACTGGACAGCTGTTTCAATCTTATTATGTCTCATCAACAATGTATACCGTGATCTCCACGCACGACATACAGAGACACTGGACAGCAGTTTCAATCTTATTAGGTCTCATCAACAATGTATACCGTCATCTCCACGCACGACATACGGAAACACAGGAGAGATGTTTCAATCTTATTATATCTCATGAACAATGTATACTGTCATCTCCACGCACGACATACGGAAACTATAGACTGATGTTTCAATCTTATTATGTCTCATCAACAATGTATACCGTCATCTCCACGCACGACATACGGAAATAATGGAGAGATGTTTCAATCTTATTATGTCTCATCAACAATGTATACCGTCATCTCCACGCACGACATGCGGAAACTATAGACAGATGTTTCAATCTTATTATGTCTCATCAACAATGTATACCGTGATCTCGACGCACGACATACGGAAACACTGGACAGCTGTTTCAATCTTATGAGATCTCATTAACAATGCATACCGTGATCTCCACGCACGACATACGGAAACACTAGACAGCTGTTTCAATCTTCTTAGGTCTCATCAACAATGTATACCGTGATCTCCACGCATGACATACGGAAACACTGGACAGGTTTTTCAATCTTATGAGGTCTCATCAACAATGTAAACCGTGATCTCCACGCACGACGTACGGAAACACTCGACAGCTGTTTCAATCTTATTCGGTCTCATCAACAATGTATACGTGATCTCCACGCACGACATACAGTGACACTGGACAGCTGTTTCAATCTTAATATGTCTCATCAACAATGTATACCGTGATCTCCACGTACGACTTACGGAAACACTGGACAGCTTTTTCAATCTTATAAGGTCTCATCAACAATGTATACCGTCATTTCCACGAACGACATACGGAAACAATAGACAGCTGTTTAAGTCTTATTAGGTCTCATCAACAATGTATACCGTCATCTCCACGCACAACATACAGTGACACTGGACAGCTGTTCCAATCTTATTGCGTCTAATCAACAAAGTATACCATGATCTCCACAAACGACATACGGAAACAATAGACGGATGTTACAATCTTATTAGGTCTCATCAACAATGTATACCGTCATCTCCACGCATGACATACGGAAACCCTGGACAGCTTTTTCAATCTTATTAGGTCACATCAACAATGTATACCGTGATCTCCACGAACGCCATATGGAAACACTGGACAACTTTTTCAATCTTATGAGGTCTCATCAACAATGTATACCGTGATCTCCACGTACGACCTACGGAAACACTGGACAGCTGTTACAATCTTATTAGGTCTCATCAACAATATATACCGTGATCTCCACGCACGACATACAAAAACACTAGACAGCTGTTTCAATCTTATTAGGTCTCATCAACAATGTATACCGTGATCTCCACAAACGACATACGGAAACAATAGACAGATGTTACAATCTTATTAGGTCTAATCAACAATGTATACCGAGATCCCCATGCACGACATACGGAAACACTGGACTGCTGTTTCAAACTTATGAGGTCTCATCAACAATGTATACCGCGATCTCCACGAACGACATACGGAAACACTGGACTGCTGTTTCAAACTTATGAGGTCTCATCAACAATGTATACCGCGAACTCCAGGTACAACATACGGAAACACTGGACAGCTTTTTCAATCTTATTAGGTCTCATCAACAATGTATACTGTGATCTCCACGCACGACATACGGAAACACTAGACAGCTGTATAAATCTTATTAGGTCTCATCAACAATGTATACAGTGATCTTCACGCACGACATACGGAAAAAATAGACAGCTGTTTAAATCTTATTAGGTTTCATCAACAATGTATACTGTCATCTCCAAGCCCGACATACGGAAACACTAGACAGCTGTTTCAATTTTATGAGGTCTCATCAACAATGTATACCGTGATCCCCATGCACGACATACGGAAACACTGGACAGCTGTTTCAATCTTATGAGGTCTCATCAACAATGTATTCCGTCATCTCCAACGCACAACATACGGAAACACTGGACAGATGTTTCAATCTTATTATGTCTCATCAACAATGTATACCATGATTTCCACGCACGACATACGGAAACACTGGACAGCTGTTTCAATCTTATTATGTCTCATCAACAATGTATACCGTCATCTCCACGCACGACATACGGAAACACTGGACAGCTGTTTCAATCTTATGAGGTCTCATCAACAATGTATACCGTGATCTCCACGCACGACCTACGGAAACAATAGACAGATGTTACAATCATATTATACCTCATCAACAATGTATACCCTCATCTCAACGCACGACATACGGAAACAATAGACCGATGTTACAATCTTATTATGTCTCATCAACAATGTATACAGTCATTTCCACCCACGACATACGAAAACTATAGATAGATGATACAATCTTATTATGTCTCATCAACAATGTATACCGTCATCTCGACGCACGACGTACGAAAACAATAGACAGATGTTACAATCTTATTATGTCTCATCAACAATGTATACCGTGATCTCCACGGACGACATAGGGAAACTATAGACAGATTTTACAATCTTATTATGTCTCATCAACAATGTATACCGTCATCTCCATGCACGACATACGGAAACTATAGACAAGTGTTACAATCTTATTATGTCTCATCAACAATGTATACCGTCATCTCCACGCACGACATACGGAAACTATAGACAGATGTTACAATCTTATTAGGTCTCATCAACAATGTATACCGTGATCTCCACGAACGACATACGGAAACAATAGACAGATGTTACAATCTTATTATGTCTCATCAACAATGTATACCGTGATCTCCACGAACGTCATACGGAAACTTTAGACAGCTGTTTAAATCTTATTATGTCTCATCAACAATGTATACCGTCATCTCCACGCACGACACAAGGAAACTATAGACAGATGTTACAATCTTATTATGTCTCATCAACAATGTATACCGTCATCTCCACGCACGACATACGGAAACTGTAGACAGATGTTACAATCTTATGAGGTCTAATCAACAATATATACCGTGATCTCCACGAACGACATACGGAAACTATAGACATATGTTTCAATCTTATTATGTCTCATCAACAATGTATACCGTCATCTCCACGCACGACATACGGAAACACTGGACAGCTGTTTCAATCTTATGAGGTCTCATCAACAATGTATACCGTGATCTCCACGCACGACATACGGAAACAATAGACAGATGTTACAATCTTATTATATCTCATCAACAATGTATACCCTCATCTCCATGTACGACATACGGAAACCATAGACAGATGTTACAATCTTATTATGTCTCATCAACAATGTATACCGTCATCTCCACGCACGACGTACGGAAACAATAGACCGATGTTACAATCTTATTATGTCTCATCAACAATGTATACCGTGATCTCCACGAATGACATACGGAAACACTGGACAGCTGTTTCAATCTCATTACGTCTCATCAATAATGTATACCGTGATCTCCACGCATGACATACGGAAACAATAGACAGCTGTTTCAATCTTTTTAGGTCTCATCAACAATGTATACCGTGATCTTCACGCACGACATACGGAAACAATAGACAGCTGTTTAAATCTTATTAGGTCTCATCAACAATGTATACCGTCATCGCCACGAACGACATAAGGAAAAAATAGACAGCTGTTTCAATCTTATTTGGTCTCATCAAAAATGTATACCGTGATCTCCACGAAGGACATACGGAAACTATAGACATATGTTTCAATCTTATTATGTCTCATCAACAATGTATACCGTCATCTCCACGCACGACATACGGAAACAATAGACAGATGTTACAATCTTATTATGTCTCATCAGCAATGTATACCGTGATCTCCACGCACGACATACGGAAACTATAGAAAGATGTTACAATCTTATTAGGTGTCATCAACAATGTATACCGTGATATCCACGAACGACATACGGAAACTATAGACAGATGTTACAATCTTATTATGTCTCATCAAAAATGTATACCGTGATCTCCACGAACGACATACGGAAACTATAGACAGATGTTACAATCTTATTATGTCTCATCAACAATGTATACCTTGATCTCCGCGAACGACATACGGAAACACTGGACAGCTGTTTCAATCTTATGAGGTCTCATCAAGACTGTATACCGTGATCTCCACGCACGACATATGGAAACTATAGACAGATGTTACAATCTTATTATGTCTCATCAACAATATATACCATCATCTCCACGCACGACATACGGAAACACTGGACAGCTGTTTCAATCTTATGAGGTCTCATCAACAATGTATACCGTGATCTCCACGAACGACTTACGGAAACACTGGACAGCTTTTTCAATCTTATGAGGTCTCATCAATAATGTATACTGTCATCTCCACGCACGACATACGGAAACAATAGACAGATGTTACAATCTTATTATGTCTCATCAACAATGGATAACGTGATCTCCACTAACGACTTACGGAAACACTGGACAGCTGTTTCAATCTTATGAGGTCTCATCAATAATATATACCGTGATCTCCACGAACGACATACGGAAACTATAGACAGATGTTTCAATCTTATTATGTCTCATCAACAATGTATACCGTCATCTCCACGCACGACATACGTTAACTATAGACAGATGTTACAATCTTATTATGTCTCATCAACAATGTATACCGTCATCTCCACGCACGACATACGGAAACTATAGACAGATGTTACAATCTTATTATGTCTCATCAACAAAATATACCGTCATCTCCACGCACGAGATACGGAAACTATAGACAGATGTTACAATCTTATTATGTCTCATCAACAATGTATACCGTCATCTCCACGCACGACATATGGAAACTATAGACTGCTGTTTCAATCTTATTATGTCTCATCAACAATGTATACCGTGATCTCCACGAACGACATACGGAAACTATAGACAGCTGTTTAAATCTTATTATGTCTCATCAACAATGTATACCGTGATCTCCACGAACGACATAGGGAAACTATAGACAGATGTTACAATCTTATTATGTCTCATCAACAATGTATACCGTGATCTCCACGCACGACATACGAAAACTATAGACAGATGTTACAATCTTATTATGTCTCATCAACAATGTATACTGTGATCTTCACGAACGACATACGGAAACTATAGACAGAAGTTACAATCTTATTATGTCTCATCAACAATGTATACCGTCATCTCCAGGCAAGACATACGGAAACAATAGACAGATTTTACAATCTTATTATGTCTCATCAACAATGTATACCGTCATCTCCACGCACGACATACGGAAACACTGGACAGCTGTTTCAATCTTATGAGGTCTCATCAATAATGTATACCGTCATCTCCACGCACGACATACGGAAACACTGGACAGCTGTTTCAATCTTATGAGGTCTCATCAATAATGTATACCGTCATCTCCACGCACGACATACGGAAACAATAGACAGATGTTACAATCTTATTATGTCTCATCAACAATGTATACCGTGATCACTACGAATGACATACGGAAACACTGGACAGCTGTTTCAATCTTATTACGTCTCATCAATAATGTATACCGTGATCTCCACGCATGACATACGGAAACAATACACAGCTGTTTCAATCTTATTAGGTCTCATCAACAATGTACACCCTGATCTCCACGCACGACATACGGAAACTATAGACAGATGTTACAATCTTATTATGTCTCATCAACAATGTATAGCGTGATCTCCACGTACGACATACGGAAACTATAGGCAGATGTTTCAATCTTCTTATGTCTCATCAACAATGTATACCGTCATCTCCACGCACGACATACGGAAACACTGGACAGCTGTTTCAATCTTATGAGGTCTCATCAACAATATATACCGTGATCTCCACGAACGACATACGGAAACACTGGACAGCTTTTTCAATCTTATTATGTCTCATCAATAATGTATACCGTCATCTCCACGCACGACATACGGAAACAATAGACAGATGTTACAATCTTATTATGTCTCATCAACAATGTATACTGTGATCTCCACGAATGACATACGGAAACACTGGACAGCTGTTTTAATGTTATTATGTCTCATCAACAATGTATACCGTCATCTCCACGCACGGCATACGGAAACACTGGACAGCAGTTTCAATCTCATGAGGTCTCATCAACAATGTATACCGTGCTTTCCACGCACGGCATACGGAAACACTGGACAGCTGTTTCAATCTTATGAGGTCTCATCAACAATGTATACCGTGATCTCCACGCACGACATACGGAAACAATAGACAGATGTTACAATCTTATTATGTCTCATCAACAATGTATACTGTCATCTCCACGCACGACATACGGAAACAATAGACAGATGTTACAATATTATTATGTCTCATCAACAATGTATACCGTGATCTCCACGAACGACATACGGAAACTATAGACAGATGTTACAATCTTATTATGTCTCAGCAACCATGTATACCGTCATCTCCACGCACGACGTACGGAAACTATAGACAGATGTTACAATCTTATTATGTCTCATCAACAATGTATACCGTGATCTCCACGCACGACATACGGAAACATTGGACAGCTGTTTCAATCTTATGAGGTCTCATCAACAATGTATACCGTGATCTCCACGCACGACGTACGGAAACAATAGACAGATGTTACAATCTTATTATGTCTCATCAACAATGTATACCGTCATCTCCACGAACGAAATACGGAATCTATAGACAGATGTTACAATCTTATTATGTCTCATCAACAATGTATACCGTGATCACTACGAATGACATACGGAAACACTGGACAGCTGTTTCAATCTTATTACGTCTCATCAATAATGTATACCGTGATCTCCACGCATGACATACGGAAACAATACACAGCTGTTTCAATCTTATTAGGTCTCATCAACAATGTACACCCTGATCTCCACGAACGACAGACGGAAACTATAGACAGATGTTACAATCTTATTTTTCTCATCAACAATGTATACCGTCATCTCCACGCATGACGTACGGAAACTATAGACAGATGTTACAATCTTATTATGTCTCATCAACAATGTATACCGTCATCTCCACGCACGACATACGGAAACACTGGACAGCTGTTTCAATCTTATGAGGTCTCATCAACAATGTATACCGTGATCTCCACACACGACATACGGAAACAATAGAAAGATGTTACAATCTTATTATGTCTCATCAACAATGTATACCGTCATCTCCACGCACGACATACGGAAACACTGGACAGCTGTTTCAATCTTTTGAGGTCTCATCAACAATGTATACCGTCATCTCCACGCACGACATACGGAAACAATAGACAGATGTTACAATCTTATTAAGTCTCATCAACAATGTATACCGTCATCTCCACGCACGACGTACGGAAACTATAGACAGATGTTACAATCTTATTATGTCCAATCAACAATGTATACCGTCATCTCCACGCACGACATACGGAAACAATAGACAGATTTTACAATCTTATTATGTCTCATCAACAATGTATACCGTCATCTCCACGCACGACATACGGAAACACTGGAAAGCTGTTTCAATCTTATGAGGTCTCATCAACAATGTATACCGTCATCTCCACGCACGACATACGGAAACAATAGACAGATGTTACAATCTTATTATGTCTCATCAACAATGTATACCGTCATCTCCACGCACGACATACGGAAACTATAGACAGATGTTACAATCTTATTATGTCTCATCAACAATGTATACCGTCATCTCCACGCACGACATACGGAAACTATAGACAGATGTTACAATCTTATTATGTCTCATCAACAATGTATACCGTGATCACTACGAATGACATACGGAAACACTGGACAGCTGTTTCAATCTTATTACGTCTCATCAATAATGTATACCGTGATCTCCACGCATGACATACGGAAACAATACACAGCTGTTTCAATCTTATTAGGTCTCATCAACAATGTACACCCTGATCTCCACGAACGACAGACGGAAACTATAGACAGATGTTACAATCTTATTTTTCTCATCAACAATGTATACCGTCATCTCCACGCACGACATACGGAAACTATAGACAGATGTTACAATCTTATTATGTCTCATCAACAATGTATACCGTGATCTCCACGTACGACATAGGGAAACTATAGGCAGATGTTTCAATCTTCTTATGTCTCATCAACAATGTATACCGTCATCTCCACGCACGACATACGGAAACACTGGACAGCTTTTTCAATCTTATGAGGTCTCATCAACAATGTATACCGTGATCTCCACGAACGACATACGGAAACACTGGACAGCTTTTTCAATCTTATTATGTCTCATCAATAATGTATACCGTCATCTCCACGCACGACATACGGAAACAATAGACAGATGTTACAATCTTATTATGTCTCATCAACAATGTATACCGTGATCTCCACGAATGACATACGGAAACACTGGACAGCTGTTTTAATCTTATGAGGTCTCATCAACAATGTATACCGTCATCTCCACGCACGGCATACGGAAACACTGGACAGCAGTTTCAATCTCATGAGGTCTCATCAACAATGTATACCGTGCTTTCCACGCACTGCATACGGAAACACTGGACAGCTGTTTCAATCTTATGAGGTCTCATCAACAATGTATACCGTGATCTCCACGCACGACATACGGAAACAATAGACAGATGTTACAATCTTATTATGTCTCATCAACAATGTATACTGTCATCTCCATGCACGACATACGGAAACAATAGACAGATGTTACAATCTTATTATGTCTCATCAACAATGTATACCGTGATCTCCACGCACGACATATGGAAACAATAGACAGCTGTTACAATATTATTATGTCTCATCAACAATGTATACCGTGATCTCCACGAACGACATACGGAAACTATAGACAGATGTTACAATCTTATTATGTCTCATCAACAACTTATACCGTCATCTCCACGCACGACGTACGGAAACTATAGACAGATGTTACAATCTTATTATGTCTCATCAACAATGTATACCGTGATCTCCACGCACGACATACGGAAACATTGGACGGCTGTTTCAATCTTATGAGGTCTCATCAACAATTTATACCGTGATCTCCACGCATGACGTACGGAAACAATAGACAGATGTTACAATCTTATTATGTCTCATCAACAATGTATACCGTCATCTCCACGCAGGACGTACGGAAACTATTGACAGATGTTACAATCTTATTATGTCTCATCAACAATGTATACCGTGATCACTACGAATGACATACGGAAACACTGGACAGCTGTTTCAATCTTATTACGTCTCATCAATAATGTATACCGTGATCTCCACGCATGACATACGGAAACAATACACAGCTGTTTCAATCTTATTAGGTCTCATCAACAATGTACACCCTGATCTCCACGAACGACAGACGGAAACTATAGACAGATGTTACAATCTTATTTTTCTCATCAACAATGTATACCGTCATCTCCACGCATGACATACGGAAACTGTAGACAGATGTTACAATCTTATTATGTCTCATCAACAATGTATACCGTGATCTCCACGCACGACATACGGAAACTATAGACAGATGTTACAATCTTATTATGTCTCATCAACAATGTATACCGTGATCTCCACGTACGACATAGGGAAACTATAGGCAGATGTTTCAATCTTCTTATGTCTCATCAACAATGTATACCGTCATCTCCACGCACGACATACGGAAACACTGGACAGCTTTTTCAATCTTATGAGGTCTCATCAACAATGTATACCGTGATCTCCACGAACGACATACGGAAACACTGGACAGCTTTTTCAATCTTATTATGTCTCATCAATAATGTATACCGTCATCTCCACGCACGACATACGGAAACAATAGACAGATGTTACAATCTTATTATGTCTCATCAACAATGTATACCGTGATCTCCACGAATGACATACGGAAACACTGGACAGCTGTTTTAATCTTATGAGGTCTCATCAACAATGTATACCGTCATCTCCACGCACGGCATACGGAAACACTGGACAGCAGTTTCAATCTCATGAGGTCTCATCAACAATGTATACCGTGCTTTCCACGCACTGCATACGGAAACACTGGACAGCTGTTTCAATCTTATGAGGTCTCATCAACAATGTATACCGTGATCTCCACGCACGACATACGGAAACAATAGACAGATGTTACAATCTTATTATGTCTCATCAACAATGTATACTGTTATCTCCATGCACGACATACGGAAACAATAGACAGATGTTACAATCTTATTATGTCTCATCAACAATGTATACCGTGATCTCCACGCACGACATATGGAAACAATAGACAGCTGTTACAATATTATTATGTCTCATCAACAATGTATACCGTTATCTCCACGAACGACATACGGAAACTATAGACAGATGTTACAATCTTATTATGTCTCATCAACAACTTATACCGTCATCTCCACGCACGACGTACGGAAACTATAGACAGATGTTACAATCTTATTATGTCTCATCAACAATGTATACCGTGATCTCCACGCACGACATACGGAAACATTGGATGGCTGTTTCAATCTTATGAGGTCTCATCAACAATTTATACCGTGATCTCCACGCATGACGTACGGAAACAATAGACAGATGTTACAATCTTATTATGTCTCATCAACAATGTATACCGTCATCTCCACGCAGGACGTACGGAAACTATTGACAGATGTTACAATCTTATTATGTCTCATCAACAATGTATACCGTCATCTCCATGCATGACATACGGAAACTATAGACAGATGTTACAATCTTATTATGTCTCATCAACAATGTATACCGTGATCTCCACGAACGAAATACGGAATCTATAGACAGATGTTACAATCTTTTTATGTCTCATCAACAATGTATACCGTCATCTCCACGCACGACATACGGAAACTATAGACAGATGTTACAATCTTATTATGTCTCATCAACAATGTATACCGTCATCTCCACGCACGACGTACGGAAACAATAGACAGATGTTACAATCTTATTATGTCTCATCAACAATGTATACAGTCATCTCCACGCACGACATACGGAAACTGTAGACAGATGTTACAATCTTATTATGTCTCATCAACAATGTATACCGTCATCTCCACGCACGACGTACGGAAACTTTAGGCAAATATTACAATCTTATTATGTCTCATCAACAATGTATACCGTCATCTCCACGCACGACATACGGAAACACTGGACAGCTGTTTCAATCTTATGAGGTCTCATCAACAATGTATACCGTGATCTCCACACACGACATACGGAAACAATAGACAGATGTTACAATCTTATTATATCTCATCAACAATGTATACCGTCATCTCCACGCACGACATACGGAAACAATAGACAGATGTTACAATCTTATTAAGTCTCATCAACAATGTATACCGTCATCTCCACGCACGACGTACGGAAACTATAGACAGATGTTACAATCTTATTATGTCTCATCAACAATGTATACCCTCATCTCCACGCACGACATACGGAAACAATAGACAGATTTTACAATCTTATTATGTCTCATCAACAATGTATACCGTCATCTCCACGCACGACATACGGAAACACTGGACAGCTGTTTCAATCTTATGAGGTCTCATCAACAATGTATACCGTCATCTCCACGCACGACATACGGAAACAATAGACAGATGTTACAATCTTATTATGTCTCATCAACAATGTATACCGTCATCTCCACGCACGACGTACGGAAACTATAGACAGACGTTACAATCTTATTATGTCTCATCAACAATGTATACCGTCATCTCCACGCACGACATACGGAAACTATAGACAGATGTTACAATCTTATTACGTCTCATCAACAATGTATACTGTCATCTCCACGCACGACATACGGAAACAATAGACAGATGTTACAATCTTATTATATCTCATCAACAATGTATACCGTCATCTCCACGCACGACATACGGAAACACTGGACAGCTGTTTCAATCTTATGAGGTCTCATCAACAATGTATACCGTCATCTCCACGCACAACATACGGAAACAATAGACAGATGTTACATTCTTATTATGTCTCATCAACAATGTATACCGTCATCTCCACGCACGGCATACGGAAACACTGGACAGCAGTTTCAATCTCATGAGGTCTCATCAACAATGTATACCGTGCTTTCCACGCACTGCATACGGAAACACTGGACAGCTGTTTCAATCTTATGAGGTCTCATCAACAATGTATACCGTGATCTCCACGCACGACATACGGAAACAATAGACAGATGTTACAATCTTATTATGTCTCATCAACAATGTATACTGTTATCTCCATGCACGACATACGGAAACAATAGACAGATGTTACAATCTTATTATGTCTCATCAACAATGTATACCGTGATCTCCACGCACGACATATGGAAACAATAGACAGCTGTTACAATATTATTATGTCTCATCAACAATGTATACCGTGATCTCCACGAACGACATACGGAAACTATAGACAGATGTTACAATCTTATTATGTCTCATCAACAACTTATACCGTCATCTCCACGCACGACGTACGGAAACTATAGACAGATGTTACAATCTTATTATGTCTCATCAACAATGTATACCGTGATCTCCACGCACGACATACGGAAACATTGGATGGCTGTTTCAATCTTATGAGGTCTCATCAACAATTTATACCGTGATCTCCACGCATGACGTACGGAAACAATAGACAGATGTTACAATCTTATTATGTCTCATCAACAATGTATACCGTCATCTCCACGCAGGACGTACGGAAACTATTGACAGATGTTACAATCTTATTATGTCTCATCAACAATGTATACCGTCATCTCCATGCATGACATACGGAAACTATAGACAGATGTTACAATCTTATTATGTCTCATCAACAATGTATACCGTGATCTCCACGAACGAAATACGGAATCTATAGACAGATGTTACAATCTTTTTATGTCTCATCAACAATGTATACCGTCATCTCCACGCACGACATACGGAAACTATAGACAGATGTTACAATCTTATTATGTCTCATCAACAATGTATACCGTCATCTCCACGCACGACGTACGGAAACAATAGACAGATGTTACAATCTTATTATGTCTCATCAACAATGTATACAGTCATCTCCACGCACGACATACGGAAACTGTAGACAGATGTTACAATCTTATTATGTCTCATCAACAATGTATACCGTCATCTCCACGCACGACGTACGGAAACTTTAGGCAAATATTACAATCTTATTATGTCTCATCAACAATGTATACCGTCATCTCCACGCACGACATACGGAAACACTGGACAGCTGTTTCAATCTTATGAGGTCTCATCAACAATGTATACCGTGATCTCCACACACGACATACGGAAACAATAGACAGATGTTACAATCTTATTATATCTCATCAACAATGTATACCGTCATCTCCACGCACGACATACGGAAACAATAGACAGATGTTACAATCTTATTAAGTCTCATCAACAATGTATACCGTCATCTCCACGCACGACGTACGGAAACTATAGACAGATGTTACAATCTTATTATGTCTCATCAACAATGTATACCCTCATCTCCACGCACGACATACGGAAACAATAGACAGATTTTACAATCTTATTATGTCTCATCAACAATGTATACCGTCATCTCCACGCACGACATACGGAAACACTGGACAGCTGTTTCAATCTTATGAGGTCTCATCAACAATGTATACCGTCATCTCCACGCACGACATACGGAAACAATAGACAGATGTTACAATCTTATTATGTCTCATCAACAATGTATACCGTCATCTCCACGCACGACGTACGGAAACTATAGACAGACGTTACAATCTTATTATGTCTCATCAACAATGTATACCGTCATCTCCACGCACGACATACGGAAACTATAGACAGATGTTACAATCTTATTACGTCTCATCAACAATGTATACTGTCATCTCCACGCACGACATACGGAAACAATAGACAGATGTTACAATCTTATTATATCTCATCAACAATGTATACCGTCATCTCCACGCACGACATACGGAAACACTGGACAGCTGTTTCAATCTTATGAGGTCTCATCAACAATGTATACCGTCATCTCCACGCACAACATACGGAAACAATAGACAGATGTTACATTCTTATTATGTCTCATCAACAATGTATACCGTCATCTCCACGCACGACGTACGGAAACTATAGACAGATGTTACAATCTTATAATGTCTCATCAACAATATATAGCGTCATCTCCACGCACGACATACGGAAACTATAGACAGATGTTACAATCTTATTATGTCTCATCAACAATGTATACCGTCATCTCCACGCACGACATACGGAAACTATAGACAGATGTTACAATCTTATTATGTCTCATCAACAATGTATACCGTGATCACCACGCACGACATACGGAAACTATAGACAGATGTTACAATCTTATTATGTCTCATCAACAATGTATACCGTCATCTCCACGCACGACATACGGAAATTATAGACAGATGTTACAATCTTATTATGTCTCATCAACAATGTATACCGTCATCTCCACGCACGACATACGGAAACATTGGACAGCTGTTTCAATCTTATGAGGTCTCATCAACAATGTATACCGTGATCTCCACGCATGACGTACGGAAACAATAGACAGATGTTACAATCTTATTATGTCTCATCAACAATGTATACCGTCATCTCCACGCAGGACGTACGGAAACTATTGACAGATGTTACAATCTTATTATGTCTCATCAACAATGTATACCGTCATCTCCAAGCATGACATACGGAAACTATAGACAGATGTTACAATCTTATTATGTCTCATCAACAATGTATACCGTCATCTCCACGCACGACATACGGAAACATTGGACAGCTGTTTCAATCTTATGAGGTCTCATCAACAATGTATACCGTGATCTCCACGCATGACGTACGGAAACAATAGACAGATGTTACAATCTTATTATGTCTCATCAACAATGTATACCGTCATCTCCACGCATGACGTACGGAAACAATAGACAGATGTTACAATCTTATTATGTCTCATCAACAATGTATACCGTCATCTCCAAGCATGACATACGGAAACTATAGACAGATGTTACAATCTTATTATGTCTCATCAACAATGTATACCGTGATCTCCACGAACGAAATACGGAATCTATAGACAGATGTTACAATCTTTTTATGTCTCATCAACAATGTATACCGTCATCTCCACGCACGACATACGGAAACTATAGACAGATGTTACAATCTTATTATGTCTCATCAACAATGTATACCGTCATCTCCACGCACGACATACGGATACTATAGACAGATGTTACAATCTTTTTATGTCTCATCAACAATGTATACCGTCATCTCCACGCACGACGTACGGAAACAATAGACAGATGTTACAATCTTATTATGTCTCATCAACAATGTATACAGTCATCTCCACGCACGACATACGGAAACTGTAGACAGATGTTACAATCTTATTATGTCTCATCAACAATGTATACCGTCATCTCCACGCACGACGTACGGAAACTTTAGGCAGATGTTACAATCTTATTATGTCTCATCAACAATGTATACCGTCATCTCCACGCACGACATACGGAAACACTGGACAGCTGTTTCAATCTTATGAGGTCTCATCAACAATGTATACCGTGATCTCCACACACGACATACGGAAACAATAGACAGATGTTACAATCTTATTATATCTCATCAACAATGTATACCGTCATCTCCATGCACGACATACGGAAACAATAGACAGATGTTACAATCTTATTAAGTCTCATCAACAATGTATACCGTCATCTCCACGCATGACGTACGGAAACTATAGACAGATGTTACAATCTTATTATGTCTCATCAACAATGTATACCGTCATCTCCACGCACGACATACGGAAACAATAGACAGATGTTACAATCTTATTATGTCTCATCAACAATGTATACCGTCATCTCCACGCACGACATACGGAAACACTGGACAGCTGTTTCAATCTTATGAGGTCTCATCAACAATGTATACTGTCATCTCCACGTACGACATACGGAAACAATAGACAGATGTTACAATCTTATTATGTCTCATCAACAATGTATACCGTCATCTCCACGCACGACGTACGGAAACTATAGACAGATGTTACAATCTTATTATGTCTCATCAACAATGTATACCGTCATCTCCACGCATGACATACGGAAACTATAGACAGATGTTACAATCTTTTTATGTCTCCTCAACAATGTATAACGTGATCTCCACGCACGACATACGGAAACAATAGACAGATGTTACAATCTTATTATGTCTCATCAACAATGTATACCGTCATCTCCACGCACGACATACGGAAACACTGGACAGCTGTTTCAATCTTAAGAGGTCTCATCAACAATGTATACCGTCATCTCCACGCACGACATACGGAAACAATAGACAGATGTTACAATCTTATTATGTCTCATCAACAATGTATACCGTCATCTCCACGCACGACATACGGAAACACTGGACAGCTGTTTCAATCTTATGAGGTCTCATCAACAATGTATACCGTGATCTCCACGCACGACATACGGAAACAATAGACAGATGTTACAATCTTATTATGTCTCATCAACAATGTATACCGTCATCTCCACGCACGACATACGGAAACACTGGACAGCTGTTTCAATCTTTTGAGGTCTCATCAACAATGTATACGGTGATCTCCACGCACGACTTACGGAAACAATAGACAGATGTTACAATCTTATTATGTCTCATCAACAATGTATACCGTCATCTCCACGCACGACATACGGAAACACTGAACAGCTGTTTCAATCTTATGAGGTCTCATCAACAATGTATACCGTCATCTCCACGCACGACATACGGAAACTATAGACAGATGTTACAATCTTATTATGTCTCATCAACAATGTATACCGTCATCTCCACGCACGACATACGGAAACACTGGACAGCTGTTTCAATCTTATGAGGTCTCATCAACAATGTATACCGTCATCTCCACGCACGACATACGGAAACACTGGACAGCTGTTTCAATCTTATGAGGTCTCATCAACAATGTATACCGTGATCTCCACGCACGACATACGGAAACAATAGACAGATGTTACAATCTTATTATGTCTCATCAACAATGTATACCGTCATCTCCACGCACGACGTACGGAAACACTGGACAGCTGTTTCAATCTTTTGAGGTCTCATCAACAATGTATACGGTGATCTCCACGCACGACATATGGAAACAATAGACAGATGTTACAATCTTATTATGTCTCATCAACAATGTATACCGTCATCTCCACGCACGACATACGGAAACACTGAACAGCTGTTTCAATCTTATGAGGTCTCATCAACAATGTATACCGTCATCTCCACGCACGACATACGGAAACTATAGACAGATGTTACAATCTTATTATGTCTCATCAACAATGTATACCGTCATCTCCACGCACGACATACGGAAACACTGGACAGCTGTTTCAATCTTATGAGGTCTCATCAACAATGTATACCGTCATCTCCACGCACGACATACGGAAACACTGGACAGCTGTTTCAATCTTATGAGGTCTCATCAATAATGTATACCGTGATCTCCACGAACGACATACGGAAACACTGGACAGCTTTTTCAATCTTATTAGGCTGTTGATTTTCGGCTCTGCAATCTGGTTCGATCTCCAGTGGTAGAGATTACGGTTTACACTGCTGATGAGACTTTGTAAGGTTGAAATAGCTTTCCAGTGTTTCCGTGTGTAAGTATTTTTACCGTATTTTCTGGTCATGATAATTCAATTCGTAAAATGTACTTTGTTGGTGATATGCACTGCTTTTTTAAAATTTGCTGCTGCTAAATTTGATATTTCTACATTTTTTTTTTCGGTGCGTATTGACAAAGAATAAAAATTTATACAGTTTATATAGACAAAGAATAAAAATTCATACAGTTTGTATAGACAAAGAATAATGATTTTCACAGTCTGTATAGACAAAGAATAAAAGTTTATACAGTTTCTATAGACAAAGAATAAAATTTATACAGTTTGTATAGATAAAGAATAAAAATTTATACAGTTTGTATAGACAAAGAATAAAAATTTATACAGTTTATATATACAAAATTTATACAGTTGGCTTGTGTTTTGAAACAAAGCAACAAAGTGCTTATGGAATATTTTGAGCAAACACACGGACATGTTTCACGCAAAAATGCAACAAGCTCGAGACAAAAATAAACTTACACTTGGAAAAAATATAAACAAGTACACATACCAGTGGATATTTCTCTTTCTCGGCATATAACTGAAATGTTTGTTTATAAATTTGTCTACATTATGTCATATTGTCCTATATATAGTGATGCACATTGAAGTATAAAAAGTTGATATTCACTTCTTTTAGACTTTGAGAAATGTTGGGAAGAGTGCTTGTTATTCACGAAAAATTACGGTAACTACTGGATATATAATCTCAGACAGTCTTTTTCGTTAGTTTCGATCGTGAAGATGGTAGAAATTAAATACTGACAAAATTAGGTGTTCGATAGGCTCCAATCGTTAATATGTCGATCTCTTTTAAACAAAACGAGATAGTTAGTGTCGTTCCAATTTATAGAAGAAACGAATGCTTCAAGATGATTTTTGTTGTTTGTCAAGCCTCTACAATACTAATGAATTTTGTGTATATATATATATATATATGTAATTCATCTGTATCGTAGAGGCTTGACAAACAACAAAATTATATATATATATATATATATATATATATAATTACTTATTTTATATATATATATATATATATATATATACATATATATATATATATATATATATATATATATATATATATATATATATATATATATATAATAAGTAATTATGCATTAGTTTTTTCATATATTCAATAGCATAGCTTATCAGCCACAAACCCACGAGATTGTGACAACCGACACTATTACAATATATATACATATATATATATATATATATATATATATATATATATATATATATATATATATAAAATGTATGTATATATTATATAAAAACTAATATAAAAGCATATATATATATATAATTTTATATTATATAATATAAAATTGTATTATTATACTTTTAGATTATATTATATAAAATTTTATATATATATATATATATATGTGTGTGTGTGTGTGTGTAATTTTATATAAGATTTTAAATAAATTTGATAGCATGGAAACTTGTCTGTCACAACAGTATTATAATATATATAGATACATATATGTACATATATATATATGTGTGTGCGTGTGCGTGTGCATGTGTGTGTACCAACCACTCACCCATAAGCAGTATGTGACATAAGGTCAACTGTTTAAGCGGAATTGTACAGGTTTGAATTGAGAGTTTTCCTTTTCCTAGAGCAGTTGCCATACGAAGGTTACCCTACTATTTACTCATAGCAGGAGGGAGAATAGTTGGTTTCATACCTTTTCCAAGTATATGAACGCTATATGAAATGCAAACAATCTTGTTGAGGATTTGAACTCGGATCACCATGTCCAAATCCTACGGCGGTAACCAATTTATACCAGAAATACTCCCTTTAATAAAGTCTCGAATGTATTTACTTAACCTCTCTGCCACAAGGCAACACAATGTCAATTTATTTAAGTCGAGAACAACTGATTAGAAATTTAGCGTTTTCCTTCTTTCAAACTGATTGTGCTACCAAGGCGAACGAGCTTAGTCTATCCTAGTATTTATCCATAGCTGAAGGTGTAAAAGATTAATTCATAACCTGAGCAGTTTATACCATGATCTCCACCACTGGAAATCGAACCAGCGACCACGGATTGCAGATCAAAATTTTGGCGTCACTTTTGTACGATACGAACTGTTGGCTCAGTTGTAGAATTTCGGCTCTGCAATCTATGGTCACTAGTTCGATATCCAGTGGTGGTTATCACGAGATACACTGCTAATGAGACCTAATAAGGTCGAAATAGCTGTCAAGTGTTTCCATATGTCATTCATAAGTGTTTTCCAGATTTTGTATGTGAAATACTAAGAGCCTCTTCCAGGGTTTGAACGCAAATCACCAAGTCCATTTCCTACGACAGTAGCCATTACACAATGGAACCTTTATGTATATATGGTCTTATTTTATAATTTACTATACTGTGCATATTCAGATCAGACAAGTGGTTTTAGGATACTGTTGATCTTTAAGGCACAAAGTTGCTACCACTTAGTCCATACACATCTCACACTGTTGATCAGAGATCATTTATTTTAATGCTAATATGAGATTTCCTTGACTTGAAGGCACAAAGTTGCTACCCATTTAATCCATACATACACATCAGACACTGTTGATCAGAGATCATTTATTTTAATGTTAGTACGAGGTTTCCTACACTTGAAGGCATAATGTTGCTAGCCATTTAATCCATATATACACATCAGACACTGTTGATCAGAGATCATTTGTTTTAATGTTACTATCAGGTTTCCTAGACTTGAAGGCACAAAGTTGCTACCCATTTAGTCCATATATACACATCAGACACTGTTGATCAGAGATCATTTGTTTTAATGTTACTATCAGGTTTCCTAGACTTGAAGGCACAAAGTTGCTACCCATTTAGTCCATATATACACATCAGACACTGTTGATCAGAGATCATTTGTTTTAATGTTACTATCAGGTTTCCTAGACTTGAAGGCACAAAGTTGCTACCCATTTAGTCCATATATACACATCAGACACTGTTGATCTGAGATCATTTGTTTTAATGTTACTATCAGGTTTCCTAGACTTGAAGGCACAAAGTTGCTACCCATTTAGTCCATATATACACATCAGACACTGTTGATCTGAGATCATTGGTTTATTGTTTGTATGAGGTTTCCAAGACTTGAAGGCACATTTTCTAGGACAGCTGCTAGGTTGTGCATATACCATTTGTTGGCATGGTCAAATTTAAATTTCTTGCACATCTCCCAGTGGATCACCTTGCCCACCCAGTCGTGTCTAGCCTTGTACTCCTTCTGTGCCAATTTGCTGCATTCGCTTATTATGTGATTGGTGGTTTCTTCTCTGTCAATGCATAGCCTACATTTGATATTTTGTTGTGTCTTATTTATTCTCGCCTTGATATGATTGGTTCCTATTGCACTGTTTTGTGCTGCCATTAGGAGAGATTCTGTTTCTCTCATAAAGTTTCCTTTTCTTAGCTATATCCAGGTTTTGTCGTGTGAGATGTTGTTTATTAGTCGTTTAAAACGCCCATAGAGTTGTTTTCCTTACCATCTTTGTTTCCTATTATTATTATTATTATTATTATACTCTTTGTTATTTTTCACTCCATTTCTAACTAATGGTCAACTGTGGAGTCCGAGTAACAACAGGTTTCCTCTACTCTCTCGGACTCTTCTCAATATTCTGGCCGATTTCAACATTGCTGTGGTCTGCACGATCTCAGTGCTTCCACGAATCTTCAGCTCTCTCAGTGTTACGAACCGACTTTCACTGGGACTGCGAAAACAGGCACGTAACGAGAATAAAAAATATATATATATAAAATTGCGAGAATGTCCCAAGGTTCGATAAAAAAAAAGGGTGATCTATGGGAAGGGAATTTCTCCAATATAAGACTCACGGTAAATCACAGCAGAATAAGCGACAAGCACTCACAAAACCAACACAACACAATTTGAAGATTTAACAACAAAATTTTATTACAACAATAACAACGTATTTTGGGAAAAATAAGAATATATTAAAAAAAAGGCTTTAAGAACAAAAGGGGATGGAACACTATTGTTACTATGTATATATAGAAGTCCGAGACGAATTATAACTCAAATAGATTTGCATGATAGACACATAGAGGCAAAAGAAATACGGAACTCACTGAGGATTTAGGACTGGTTAATAATCTCCTTTTTTTTTTTCTTTCGTTCTTTTTCTCTTTCGTTCTCTCTTTTTGCTTTCTTTCCTTTTTCTCGAAGAAGCTTGCCACAAGGAGTTAGTTTTCTGCTGTCCTTTTTCTTAGTCACATTTCGGGTGAAATGAAACAGAACCCAGGGATGAATGTCGACACCTTGAAGTCAAAACCGCTACTGCTATATATTCACTTTTGCCAGTCAGAAACCAAAAATCCTTCCTTGACTCTTAGGGCCGAACACGTGGATGATAAGGTCACCCAAAGTTCACTCCAAGAGTTCAAGGCTAGCTAAGATGGGTAAAAAGTGGAAAGGGGTTGACTTGCAATTCCATTTCTTGTCTAAGTCTTTTTTTTTTCTCCTTTAGCCTCGAATCATGCGTGATTAGAAAAGGTTCGTTTGGCGCCTCCTTTTCCAATTTTATTCTTCGTCTCGGAATAATACGGGTGAATGAAACACACCTTGTAATGTACATAGAAAATATACTTCTTCTATTTTTCTACCCCACGTAACACCCAGTCTCTCTTCCAGATCCTTCGGGGGATTATTCGAGGGGCCTTAACTATCATGGGTATCATCATTACTTTTATGTTTCATAGTTTGTTTTTTTTGTTGTTTTTTTTTTTGTGTGTGTGTGTGTGTGTGTGTGTGTGTGCTTGTTTATTTTTTATTGTAGGAGCAGCCCTCTGGCAAGGTCCAGGTATTTACTCAGTTTTAGCTTTCATTTAATTTCACTCTGTATACTGCTGGAACCCCGAAATCCACAAACTGACAAGATCTTTTCTTTTTGGTAACTATGATAATAATCTGTTTTGATAACTATAATAATAATCTATTTTTATTTCATTTTTCAGGACAGATTCTAGTTTTTGCATATACAATTTGTTTCTATCATCAATATTTCCAATTCCCAGTGGATTGTTAATTCCAACTTAATCTGCACATGCATACCGATATATATATATATATATATATATATATATATATATATATATATATATATGGGGGAGAAGAACATGTATGTATATACTTACCTACCCATCCACACCAGCACAATGTAACGAAAGGTCAATTTTAAACGGAGTTTAACAGGTTTCACTTCAGAGTTTTCCTTCTTCTAGACCGGCTGCCGTGCCAAACCTAAAGAATCACGTCTGCCTTATTATTCACTCAAAGTTATAAGTAGAATTGTTGTATTCATACCTTTTCTGGGGGTATTATCGCTACGTGAAATGTAAACCTCGTTCAGGCTTTGAACTCGGGTCATCGTGTTTATTTCCTACGTTAGTAACCATTATACCACGAATACCTTCACCTAAAGGATATATCATCATCATCATCATCATCTTCATCATGTAGTGCCGCCAGCACGGATATCCCTGGCCCTCTCTCGCCACTTCTCCCTATCGTTCATCGCCTCTGGCAGGTCTTCAGAATTACATCCTGTATCCTCACATAGCTGCTGTATGTTGGTTCGAGCTGGTCGTCCTGCTTTTGCTCGACCATATGAGGGGGTCCATAGGAGTACATCACTTATGAGCTCTTCCTTGCATCTCCAGCAGTGTCCTGCATGTCTGGTTCATCTAACTAGGATAGTTTTCGTAATGGGAGGTAGGTGGCCGTACAGCTGGCGCTTTGCGGGGTGTTGCCTCCAGGACTTGTTCAATATTGCTCGCAGCATTCTTTTGTAATTGCTGTCTAGATATATAGTTGTTTTTATTCCCATAATTACTTTTTTCTGTTTGTCTAATGTTTGTGGCAGTCTTTGACTTGTAATTATTCTCTATTTAGCGTATTCTTCAAGGGTCTGATCCACCACTTCATCACACTTGTGAGCCCTCTTCCTCTTCCTTCTTTAACCGATAATCTGTCGTTATCATCTCTCATTCATTAGTTGAGTTAAAGAAGGATCAACGAGTATCCCATTAATTAAATTTCAGCTGTAGTTTTTGGTTTCCAGTAATTTCGTTCTTCTGGGATATACTTTTCTTACTTTTTCTTTAACCTCTGGTCAATTATATCTGCTTCTACGATTTCCAAGTATTTTTATCTTTCTCTCTAAGCGTTTTGATACTTCCCTGATGAATACCTTTATTCTTTCTATTTTCTTTTCTTCCTTATTCATTATTCATATTACACATTTTTCAAAACCAAATTCCATCCTTGCCCAGTCGGCTGGGGCTGTAGAATACACTGACTGCACCTCTGCAGAGGGGTAAGACCCCCACCCCAATGAGAGTCCTGATTATGACACTAAATAATCTGATGGTAAGGTTCCAGTGATGCTTGGGCTTTGGGGAATGCGGAGTACATCTTAATTGCCATTGCTCCCAGGTTCACTTTGGCCCGGCGTGGTAGCACCTGATAGGGCCCTATCTATCGCTTACATAGAACTAACGGCATACTTATGCTGAACTGAATTGTTTGACTAAATTGAATAGTTTGAAATAGAAGTGTTTTTGACAATTAAACAGTACTTACATTTAAACTGCATGCTTATGCTAAACTGAATTATTTGAAATGGAACTGCTTTTGACATTGAAACTGTACTTACACTCAACTGATTTGTTTAATATAGAACTGTTTGTACATTTTACTGTGTGTAAACAAAATCCATACTTATTCTAAACTGAATTAGCTGAATTAGAACTGCTTGATTAAACTGAATAGCTTGACATAGAAATGTTTTTCAGAATTAAACTGCACTTACATTTAAACTTTTACTGGCTCATTTTCCCAGTGGGTAGAGTGTTCGCCAATGGTTCGGGAGATCTGGGTTCAATACCAGGTCGAATCATACCAAAGACTTTTAAAATGGTATTTGATACCTCCTTGCTTTACCCTCAGCAATATAAGGTACGTATCAAGGGTAAAGTGGAGCAATCCCGGGAAATAAGCAGTGCCCTCCCCTACACTTCGGTGTTGTAGCTGTTGAAAAGGGAGCCTTCTGGTCGCCCTCGACAACGGTCGCCCACTTTAACTTACTTTACATTTAAACTGTGTACTTATCTTAAACAGAATTGTTTGAAAGAGAACTGATTATTTGTATAAAAATGGATTTGGCGTTAAATAACCTACAAAGGTTGATATGCCATAAAACCCAACCAACCAAATTCCATCCCTATATCTTGATGGAATATTTCAACCGTTTGTTACAGAATCCTTTTGGTTTGAGAAAAAAATGATTACATTCTACTTGTACAATAGTTAGTTTGTCTTTTCTTGCTATTTAGTGAATCTATATCATCCTTCTTATTTTCTCATTCTATAATTCTACTTTATCATGATTATAGTAGTGTAAATACAACATCTCCATAAAAGACGTCTCTTTGTGGTTTTACTTCTGCTAGACTTTGTTCTTTTATTAGTTTTACGTTAATTCTCTAATTATACCGTTAGCTCTTTTTAATCTATTCATGTCATTGCTAGATTCTCTTTCCTTGCTTTTACTTCTTTCCGTAATGTTTCGGTCTATGTATTATAAGTCATTCATCCCTCAGTTTCTATTGCGGTATCTTTGGTGTATTTTTGGATGCAGTCCACAACTCTCAAGTGGATGGTCAATTTTCTTATCATTAGTAAACATATCGTTGGTTTGTAGTTGTTTAAAGTGTTTTTATTTATTTATTTATTTATTTGTTTTCTTTTTTTTTTTTTCTTTTTGGTGTGGGACCTTTCTAGATCGGGACAGTCTTCTCTTTCGTTATTCATTCAGGCCTCTTGTAAGCATTTACGTAATTGTTGTACAAACCTTTCATAAATCAATGTGAATCACTTGAATCAGAAGCCATCGTGGTCTTGTGCCCTTCAATTCGGAATTTTCTTCAGAATTTCTAAGATTTTAAGATTTTTTTTCAGCTTCTGGCTCGACTTCGATTTCTTATACTTCATTCTTCAACTGATCTAACGTTAAGTTTTTCAATTGTGTACTTGTCTTTGTTCCCACATTTTGCACCGGAAGTGTTTTCTTTTTGCTGCATTCGGTTGATCAGTTTCTTCTTCATGCTTTCAGCGTTTACCTATTGATAAAATCTTCTTGCATTATTTTGGATGTCCTATTTTGACAGTATTGTTGGGTTCTAAGTCAGTATCTCTTGAATCTACCTTTCTTAGTCAATCTATTTTCGCTTATTCTTTCTTGTGTGATTATGTTTCATTCGCTGCTGTTGTTTAATTCCATTCCTAGATACTTTTGTATTTTTTCGAAATTTGATCTTTCAATCACATTTACAATGCAACTTTTATGCCTTTGTCCCTTTTTTAATGCCTTGCTTATCAATGACTACCTTCTCTCCTGCATAAATTAGATTGTTCGAATAGGTGGTGTTAGCTGTCGATTTATATTTTAGTTATTTATTCACCTTCTACGTTTCTGATTTAACCCTTTTCCACCTTGATTCTTTAGTGGTAATGTTACATTCTTCTCTTCAGTCATGACTTTATTCATCACTTCGTTTCTTTCTCCGTGACGTAGTAGATAACATGCTCGACTGAGGCATCGTAGTAAGCGAGTTCGAACTCCAGTCGTATTATTACGTTCACTTTCAGACTAACCTTGGGAAAGGTATGAACCTCCTCACCGTGATGCCCCTAGTGTAATGGTTATCGTAGTAGGAAATGGAGACGACGACACGAGTTCAAATCCTGGACGAGGCTGATTGCATTTTACATAGCACTAATACCCTTGGGAAAGGTATGAATCCAATTATTCTCCCTCCAGCTATGGGTAAATAGTAGGGCAGACAGGGTTCTTCAGCTTTGGTGAGGCGACTAGTCTAGGAGAAGGAAAACTCTGAATTGAAACCTGTTAAACTCCGCTTAAAAATTGACCCTGTGTCATATCCTGCCCGAGCGGAGGGGTTGGTAAACATGATGAACCTCCTCACCCCTCAGCAGTAGGTTGAATAGCACTACAACCATCCTTCTAAATAAATTGCTTTGGTATTAAAATAACCCATGAAAGTTGATGTGCCATTAAACAAAGAAACTAAACTAAAATAATAATTTCTTTACTCTTAGAAATTATAACCTTATTTCCATCATCCGTTTCAGGCAACCTCTTTCTATGAGTTTTCTTTTAAAGTCCCCATTACCAACTCTTTCTACAACTATAGCCTTTGCATCCCTTGCGCTTCTACTTCCTACGACTATAACCATTCAGTCACCAGCGCCTCCACTTCCTACGGCAATAACTATTGATCGAAGTGGAGCACACCATTTTTTTCTTTCTATGTTTTTTATTCTTTTCCTTTTCCTGCCTTTTACAAACCGTACATATGTGTAAACAGGCTTTGGTATCAAATAACCTATAGAGGTTGATATGCCATTAAACCCAACCAACCAACCAAACAAACAATTTTCCTGCTTTTTTGGGGTATCAGCACATTTCGTATTAAATGGTTTGTGAAGAAAGTCTTTGTTGGTGTACCTGAAATTAAAACAATCAATATTCACAGAGTGATGACAAAGAAAGTAAAGTAAAGTTGGCGACCGTTGGGGTGACCCGAAGGCTCTCTTTCCGATAGCTACTACACTGAGGTGTAGGGGAGGGTGCTATTCCTTTCCCTCTCAACTTTTACACATGCACTAAAACACATACAAGCGCAAACATTTATTAAAAAGGACACATACATACATACATACATACATACGTATGGAAGTGCCCGCGGTGTAATGGTTACTGTCGAACACAGCACCACGAGTTCAAATCCTAGATGAGGCTATTTAAATTTCACATTGCACTAATACCATGTGACCTTGTGTCACATCCTGCCTATGCAGAGGGGTTGGCAAATAAATAGATACATGAGGCAACTAGTCTAGGAGAAGGAATACTCTGAATTCAAACCAGTTAAACTCCGCTTAAAAAATTGACCTTGTGTCATATCCTACCCGAACGGAGGGGTTGGTAAAAGGAGGTGCCCGTGGTGTAAAGGTTATCGTCGTAGGAAATGGACACGGCGACACGAGTTCAAATCCTGGACAAGACGTATTGCATTTCACATAGCACTAATACCCTTGGGAAAGGTATGAATCCAATTTTTCTCCCTCCAGTTATGGGTAAATAGTAGGGCAGACTAGGTTCTTCAGCCTTGGTGAGGCAACTAGTCTAGGAAAACTCTGAATTCAAACCTGTTAAACTCCGCTTAAAATTGACCTTGTGTCATATCCTGCCCGAGCGGGGGGGGGTGAATATGAATACATTGATACATACATGCATATATACCATTTCAGCATATATAAAGCATGCAAACACAACGAGCATAGAGTCTGGCTTATGTTTGTAGGAAATGAAATCAGAGACCCGAGTTCAAATCCTGGACAAGGCTGTTTACATTTCACTTCATGCTAATGCCGTTGGAAAAGGCATGAATCCATTTGTTCTCCTCCGTCTTCTGGGTAAATATTAGGACAGAATGGGTTCTATAGCCTTATTTAGGTAACCAGTCTAAGAGAAGGCAAACTCGATTCAAACCAGCTGTACTCTGCTTAAAAAACCCTGTGTCGCATCCTGTGCTTCAGGAATGGGTTGGGTAAATAAGTACGCACATTATTTTATCCAGATTTTTATAAGCATGTTTACATATACCTATGGGTGCTTAGAAATGCTAATATATACGTTTGAAAGTATATATAAAGACGATTACATATGTACTTGCTAATTCCTGCACATGCATACCTATATATATATATATATATATATATATATATATATATATATATATCTGTGGGAAAGAGCATGTATGTATATACTTACTTTCTCCTCCGCACCAGCAGGAGGCAACACAATGTCAATTTTAAGCTAAGTTTAATAGGTTTTAATTCAGAGTTTTCCTTCTCCTAGTCTGGTTGCCATACCAAGACTAAAGAGCCCAGTATGTATTTACCTAATCCTTCTACTATGAGCAGGATATGAAATAGTCAATTTTTAAGAGGAGTTTAACTGGTTTGAATTGAGAGTTTTCCTTCTTCTAGACCGGTTGCCATATCAAGACTAGAGAGCCCAGACTGCCCTACTATTTACCAATAGCTCGAGGTAAAATAACTGGATTCATACCTTCCCAAGGTTATTAACGCTATATGAAATGCAAACAGCCTTGTCCAGGATTTGAACTCGTGTCTATTTCCAACGACGGTAACCATTATACTATAAAGGAGTGTATGTATGTACACACATGTGTATCTCACTGACCATATGTATCTATGTTTGTAAGTACTTATGTATATATCTTACAGATCTTTTGTGTATGGAGATAGATTGATAGATAGATAGATAGAGAGAGAGAGAGAGAGAGATGAATAGACTGAGATAGATAGTTAGATATGAATATACTGAGATAGATAGATAGATAGATAGATAGATAGATAGATATGCATAGACTGAGATAGATAGATAGAGAGAGAGAGAGAGAGAGAGAGAGAACAGAATAAGGAAGAAACGTAGTGACAAAGATAAGGATAAATTAAACCAATGGTGATGATAATATTGATGTCCGTCAACTCTAGTCAGAAAACTGACCGCTGGTCAGCTTCGTTAGGAAGGCCTTAATCCAGAAAGGCACAACTAAGCTGCCGGTCTTTATAGTGGAAGCCATATCGATTTTGCTTGATCATCCCTCTTCGCAACGTGGATAACAATAGACTGTTCGTTACTTGTCTGTATTCAACTGTGAACTGAACAAAGATAACTGGAATTACCCATCTGATAAAAACTTCAGCCCTTCAATTGGCTGGCTCACATTCTGACCTAGAGTTTGGAATAATAAGGGGTGAATGTTAGGTATGATGTGAAGAAAACATACCTATTAACTAGCCGAATGCATTTAAGATGGAACCTAAAATTTTATATTAATCTAAAAATATTTATAATTCCATCTTGTTCTTCGTTAATAGCTTTTAATCATTGATATGCATCAAATGCGGGTTCTTTCACTTTGTTTACGAAATCAGTATCCAGTCATAATTCTTTTTAATGTGCTATCGTGGCATGATGAAGGGAATATGATACAATGAGAATTTTGAAAAAAAATGTTCTCTTTCTGTTAATGTTAGTCCTGTTTTTTCTTCGTTGTAGACAGTTCTATTTTCTAACTCGTCTTAGTTTTGCATTTAAATGAATAATAATCTTTTAATCTTAGAGTCGTATGCCTTTCTATAAAGGGTCCTTATGTCAGTGATGAAGGGATGTGAGTATTTTTTAAAAATTCTATTCTTTCTTTTGATTTTGTTCAGACTTTTTCTTTATTGCAATTAATCCCGTTTTATAATTCTTTATATTTTTCTTAGAAAATTTTAGACATTCTAGAATCGAGAGGCATGTTTAATGTCTTTCAGTAAAATTGTATAAGAGAACTGTAGATAATATTTTCGTCTATCGATCTATCACAGTCTTTTCATTATTCCTCTCGATTTTGCTATGTATATCTTTGTCCATATCTATCTATCTATCTATCTATCTATCTATCTATCTATCTGTCTGTCTATTTCATTCTCTTTGCATCTATCTATCCTTCTATCTATCTATCAATCTATCTTAATCTGTTCATATCTATCTATCTATCTATCTATCTATTTCAGCTTATTTGTATCTATCACTCTATCTATCTATCTTAATCTGTTCATATCTATCTATCTATCTATCTATCTATCACACTGTTTTCATTTTTCCTCTCTATTCATTTTTTTATATATTTATATCTCCGTCTATATCTATTTATCTATTATTACAAAATGGTAGGATTAAATAATTTATCAAATGCACAAGAAAAATTCAATCGATAGGTATATTTTTACGAGAAAAATTAGAAAAACTTTGCAATTCAATGAGATTTGCATCAAGGTCTTATCATCAAAGATATTAAATTACTATGAAATGTATGATGATATTAGATAGTAATTTGTACCTAGAGCAAAAAATGACGTCAAGAGAAGTAGATGCAATTTAGTTTTGTTTTCATTTCGGTTTATTTTTTGGCATCTATTAATATATAGAATATTGATATTACTTGTTAAAGAATTATGAAAAAGAATAAGTATCATGGTTTCATATAATAAGATTTTGAATTTAAGATTTAAAATGGATGCCTGGAAAGAGAGGAACAACACCATAATCTCCATCCCTCAGTACTGTTGGTGGGTTTGTTTGTTTTTGTATTATTTTTTTTTTGTATTTATTTATTTTATTTTTTATATATTTATTTATTTATTTTTTTTTTTTTTTTTTTTTTTTTTGCACTGGTGTCTAAATAACAAAAACTCTCTTTAGATCTCCAGGACTCTTCTAAACATTCTAAATGATTTTAACCGTACTGTGGTCTGAATGTTCGCGATTCTTCCACTGGTCTCTTTACTAGGTTCTTGAAGATTTTTCCAAGACCATCAATTACGATTTCACCGCCATTTTACGTTCCATAACTTCTTTCATTTCTTTGACAAGGTTCAGAAATATTCCTGATTTATTATTTTCTTTTATTTTTATTTTATTATCTGCTGAAATAGCGAAATCCACAAGAGGCCTTGTTCTTATCTTCTTGTTAATTAACTCTAAATCTGGTCTTATGTCCATGAATAAGCGATCCCTGAATAAGTGATTCATTTGTATACCAAAGTTCCTGATGATCTTATGCGTCTCATTCTTTATGGTAGATTTTGGTTTGTAAATGAACCACTTGTCAGCAGGGTCAAATTTTAATCTCTTGCACAGTTCCCAGTGGATAACCTTTCATGACTCCTTTAATAGTCTTTATTACCCTGTTTACTGCATTCGCTTATTATATGATTATTTCATTTCTCTCAACTCACAGTATACACTTGCTATTCTCTTATGTATAATCAATTTTTGTTCTGACATATACCATTATTTACTTATCATATTTACCAACCCCTCCGCTCGGTCAGGATATGACACAAGGTCAATTTTTTAAGCGAAGTTTAACAGGTTTTAATTCAGAGTTTTCCTTCTCCTAGACTAGTTGCCTCACCAAGGCTGAAGAACCTAGTCTGCCCTACTATTTGCCCATAGCTGGAGGGAGAATAATTGGATTCATACCTTTCCCAAGGGTATTAGTGCTATGTGAAATGCGATCAATCTCGTCCAGGATTTGAATTCGTGTCGCCGTGTCCATTTCCTACGACGATAACCATTATTTACTTATTGCGTTATTTTGAATTGATATTAATAGAGATTCATTTTCTCTCTTCAGGTTTACATTTTGTAGCCATATCAAGGTCATTCATCAGATATAAGACCTTGTGTGTCATCATCAATTTTCTTGTTCTGTGGTACATATACCCCAGCTTCTCTTTTGTATATAAGACGGGTTCAGAATATTTTACAAGGGAGCCAACTTAGGTGTTTAATCCTTTGATTAGATTTCTGTTGTAGAATTTTACTTCAACAAGTATTCTAGTGATCTGAATAATGCTGTACTCTAGATAGTCTCAACCTGTCCCCAAGTTGCTATCAACAACAGGTTCTTTTCTAGATTCTTCAGAATTGTTCTTAGAGCTCCGAATATTATTGGTCATTATGTTTTATTTCTCTGCGAATTTTTTACCCCTGTAATTGCTTGTCACCTTCGATGGATTTTGAGTGACCGCAAGTATCCTTGGTTCTTTACAACTCTCATTATTATTATTGCCGATTTCAGCTGTGCCATCATTTTTTCTGAAAAATCCAATGATATTTTTTCTAAGTTGAATATCTAAAAAAAACTTCTGTTAATAATTAGCCAATTGATTTTTGATCAAAATAGACGGTTTCCACCTTTTTCAAAGAATTTGGTTAGGGTAACTATATGTATAGTTTATGATCCGGACATACATTTCATCAAAAGAATGTAATGATAAATCAATTGAAAAATACTGCTTGAGTTTATTGCTTAGATATACAATATATATATATATATATATATATATATATATATATATATATATATATATATATATATAATTTGGGATCTACAAGGTGTTTCAGAAAAATGTATGTCATTAGCATTCTAATAAATTGACAGATTCTCCTTCAAATTTTGACAGCATGTGTTTAGCCAATTCAAAAGAGTATGCTTAAAACGCCTTTTTTTATCCATGAATGGTATTTCTATACCCAAAAAGAAGAATTATGAAAATTTATCATGG
>CAUZXS010006018.1:0-2500 GCA_963585895.1 Sepioteuthis lessoniana
ACCAATATGTGCATTTTTAAGACTATAGGTTGAGCATTTTAGATCAAAATTCAGCAAATAATGACCTAGTTCTAGATTCATGGATACTCATATTTTATTTATATATATATATATATACACGCAAATATATTTGAAAACTCACTCAATAGGTTTCTGCATGTGTATTTCTGTTAGTGTTGTGTCAGTAATGACTGCCCACTAAAAAGTGAATTGATTACAGTAGAGTATCAAGCAGCACTCGTGTCGATACTGCTGTATGGATGCACCGCCTGGACGCTAAGAAAACAGCTCGAAAAGAAGCTAGACGGCAACTACACAAGAATGTTGTGAGCAATATTAAACAAGTCCTTGTGGCAACACCCCACAAAGCACCAGCTATACGGCCACCTGCTTCCCATCATTAAAATTATCCAAGTTAGACGAATCAGGCACGCAGGACTCTGCAGGAGGAGCAGAGACAAGCTCATAAGTGATATACTCCTATGGACCCCCAATTATGGCCGAGCAAAAGCAGAACGACTAGCTCGAACATACATACAGCAGCTCTGTGAAGATATGGGATGTAGCCCGGAGGACCTGCAGGCGGCGATGAATGATAGGGAAAAGTGGCGAGAGAGGGTTAGGGATATCCATGCGGGCGGCACGACATGATGATGATATTTGAGATACGTGGTGCGTTCAATAAGTTTCCAGACTTTTTTGTATGGGCATTTAGAATTGTTGTAGACTCTTGAAAATTTAGTATGTTATTGCAATACATCTTATGAGATGACTGACCAATTTTTATGATTTTAGGTTCAAATCAACAGCTACAGCAGCAATTTGAATACACCCTACTAAACCCTGATTGACACAGCTGGTGAATTTCGAAAATGCAATCTGATACTTTTGAAGAAGTGTATGCAATAAAATTCTGTTTTAAACTTGGAAAAAATGCCACAGAAATGTATGGAAAGATTCAGACTGCTTTTGGAGCATCTTGCATGAATTGAGCATCAGTTTTGGAGTGGCATAAGAGATTCAATGAAGGCAGGGAGTCTGTGAGTGATGATGAGAGGTGTGGGAGGAGTAAGAAAGTCAATACACCAGAGTTGATTGGCCAAAGGTTTCGAGTCAGTGGCATTTCCACCAGGACAATGTACCAGTCCACAACTTAATCTTTGTCACAGACTATTTGACAAAGACGGGCATCAAGACAGTTCCTCATCCTCCCTATAGTCCCAGACTTTGCTCCCTGTGACTTTTGGTTATTCCCTAAGCTCAGAGGCTGTCGTTATGAGATAATTGAGGAGATGAAAGAGGCTTTGACGAAGGTCATTGACACGCTCACACAAGAGGACTTCCATGGGGCTTTCCATAAGTTTTTGGAATGGTACAATAAGTGCATTTCAGCCGGAAGAGATGACTTTGAAGGGGATAAGAGTTTCATGTGTGTACTATCAATAAAAGTGCCCATATGAAAAAAGTCTAGAAACTTATTTAATAATCCTTGTAACTATCAATTTGCTAATCATTAGACCATTCAGGTATCTCTGTGTGCGCACACACACACACATTAAGTCCATATCACCCTGTTGGCAAGACTTAAATTAATCATGGGGGAGGATCAAAACTTTAGTGACTGAATCTTTTTTTTTAAAATTTAAGTAAAGATATATGCATAGCTGAGTAAGTTATGTAATAAAGTCTGAATGTCTGTGGCAATTCTTGACTCTTTTTTATCAATAGTGTCAATACATCATGAATAAAATAGATTTAGTGAAACACTGGATTGTGTAAGTGCAAAACCATCAATTCTCACCAGGTTTAGTTCCCATGGTGTAATGGCTAAAGCACTGGACTGCGATCTTAATGTAAGTAAGTTCACCCTCCACTTGGACTATCATTTTCACTATCAGACTAATACCCTTCGAAAAGGTATAGAGCACCATATTCCCCCAACTATAGCTATGGGTTAAATAGTACCACTTAATTTTTCTTCCTGGATGGCTTTGTCATTAAATTATATATGTTATTAAACTAAGAACCCAAATGAAAATTCATTTCAAGGGTAATATTTGAGGCTGTGAAGGGCATCAAAATGAATACTATTGCACAAAAGGGTGTTTTAGAAGTGCTTTGACCAGTAGGAAACCCAATGGAATAAGTATGTTGAATTCCAAAGAGCTTCAGTCTTCATAATTTATGAACATACCTCCTATGTGTCTGAGCATACTACATACGCACACATGGAATGTGTCCTTAGATGTGTGTTTGTGTGTATGTATATATATATATATAATGTCATTTTGTTTTGGTAACGATATATAGATAAAATGTTCACACATGAATTATAAGGTTTAAAGTCACTATAACGAATAAACAATTTATATATGACTATCATGCATGTTACTAACAAATTTTATATAAGGAATAATTATGCATAGTTTACTGACAGAATGATATATCTGAATAAGCAAAAACTATTTTATTTCAATCAGAAAAAAAAAACTGTTTTACT
>CAUZXS010006018.1:7500-30000 GCA_963585895.1 Sepioteuthis lessoniana
CGTGTTTGTATATATACATATGTGATTATATGTATATATTTATATATATATATATGTATACACAGCCACATTTATAATGTGTTTGTATATATACATATGTGATTATATGTATATATTTATATATGTATACACAGCCACATTTATAATCATAAATATATGTATGTTGTATATATATATATATATATATATATATACTGGTTTTATGTACATTGATCTGTTAGATGGACAAAGTGATGCATCCTCCCCTTTCCTAAGAAGGGCGACCTCGGATTAGCAAAGAACTACTGAGGTATAACCCTTGCATCCATTGCAGCTAAGATATACTATGTTCAACCATGCAACCGCATAGAACCCAAAACTGAGAAGATACATCGGAAGAACAAAAATGGCTTTCGTGGAAATAGATCCACGACGTCAAAAATTTTGACTATCCGTCGAATTCTTGAAGGTGTACCTCCAAAAACCTTGACGCGACAATATTATTTGTCGACTTCTCCAAGGCCTTTGATTCCATATACAGAAGGAAAATGGAGCAAATGCAACTCATTTACGGCCTACCCAAAGAAACCGTCGCAGCCATAATAATGCTATATAGAAACACAAATGTAAAAGTCCGCTCCCCGGATGGAGACATAGACGACTTCAACATTGTAGCATGTGTGCTGCAAGGAGGCACATTAGCCCCATACCTCTTTGGCATCTGTCTGGACTATGTGCTTAGAATGTCTATTGATAAAATGAAAGACAACGGTTTCAAGCTGACAAAGGAAAGAAGCAGAAGATACCCCGCACAGACAATCACAGACGCGGACTAAACCGATGATATAGCACTTCTGGCAAACACCCGTCGAAGCTGAAACCCTGCTATATAGTCTGGAACGAGCAGCTGCTGGCATAGGCCTCCATATCAACGCACACAAGACGGAATACATGCGCTTTAATGAAAGAGGCGACACCTTCACACTAAATGGTAGTTCTCTGAAACTAGTAGACAAATTCACCTACCTAGGAAACAGTGTCTCATCAACCGAGACAGACAACATTCGACTAGAAAAGGCATGAACAGCTGTCGATAGGCTATCGGTTATATGGAATTTAAACCTGATTGATAAAATTAAACGCAGTTTCTTCCAAACAGCGGTCTTATCGATAATGCCGTATGGATGCACTACATGGACGCTAACTTTACATGGAGAAAAAGCTTGACGGCAACTACTCAAGAATGCTTCGAGCAATATTAAACAAGTCCTAGAGGCAGCACCCGACAAAGCAGCAGCTGTACGGTCATTTATTACCCATCACGAAAACTATGCAAGTTAGATGAACTAGACATGCAGGACACAGCTGGAGAAGTAGGGACGAACTCATCAGTGACATGCTCCTGTGGACCCGTTCACATGGACGAGCAAGGGCAAGACAACCAGCTAGAACCTACATACAACAGCTCTGTGCCGATACAGGATATAGCCTTGAAGACCAACCGGAAGCGATGGACGATAGAGAAGGATGGGGTGAAAGTTTCAGGGAGATCTGCACTGGATGCGCGTTATGATGATATGAGGATGATCTGTTGGTGAAGGCATATAAATATACATATATGGTTGTGTGTGTATATATATATATATATGAGCATGTTTCATTAAATAATAAACATAAATTTTGTGTGTATAATTTATTTAAGATCCTTTCAAGTTTCCAGATAAGTGTCTTAGTTTCACGTTGGAATTGATAGACGAATTTCCCCAAATTATCCTGAACGCTTTCGGACCCTTTATAGACCATATAGGGGTTACTTGCTTGTGTAAGGTATGTTGCTTTTATAAGATAGAAATAAGTTAAACTACTCAACAGCCGAAATATGATCTCAGGCTCATTTAAAAATGATACCAACAAAATGTTTATATCAAACTACACATGTTGAGCGCACGCGCGTGTGTATATATATATATATATATATATATATATATATATATAATTGTGTAAGTATGTGTTTGTGTGTATTTATATGTTTGAGTGTATGTATATATAGTTTTGTTACGTATGTGTGAGTAGATGTGTGTGTATTTGTGCATGTATGTATTTATATATATATATATATATATATCTTCAGCTGAAAAAAATCTGCAGTAAATAATTTTGATAGGCTCATCACTGGAAAATATTCCTTACACTTTTCAGATTGTCATCACGGGATGAAAGTTACTAAATGAAAAGAAGAATGTGAGAATGTTTTAAAACATTCCCCTTCACCTGGTACTGTTTTGTTTTGAATTTGTGTGATGTAAGCAACATTCCAAATTTATCAAAAAAATGCATTTCCTCAGTCTATTTATCAGTCATATATGTATTTATGTGCGTGTAGATATATATATATATTGTTGTAGAGTAGCTGGGATTCCCCACAGGGTAGACAACTCTAAAGACTTTATCTGTTAACAAATACAACTACGGTTATTTACATTCGTCAGTGTACCAAACTGTGTACCGTATTTTCTCTGGAATAAAATATCTCTTATTTTATATCTGTGTTGACCTTATTTATTTTACAACATGAAAAAGAAGATTCAAATGTTAAACACAACCAACATCTAGCACAAACAACTCAAATGTTAGGAAATTTTCAGCGATATACTAACATTAGACAGGTTGACATTGTTAAAAACAAGAATTTTTAATTGTTCAGAATTTCTTGTTTGCATAAAAAAACAATATGAAATTATTAGGTCAGTTGAATTTCATCTCTATAAATGAACATGGAGGATTTTAAAGAAGCAATGATGGTATTTATGAAAATCCAGAACCAATGTTTATATGAGAAGTGAAGATTGGACCAAGATTACTAAGAAAAGCAAAATGAACGAGTGGAAAAATTTTCAAACTTTCATTGTTGGTAATAAATTCAGTCAGCGAATTTATGTACAGTCCTACGGAGGAGGTAACTTTTGTAGCGTATTTTCGCCATCATGAAGTTTTTCAAAAAGATTGCCCCTTGTGGTTGAACGAAAAGAAAATACATCCATTGCTAGGGAAATTCGGTCAAAGTGAACACAAAAAGTATACTAACAACTTACTTCTGAAAAATCCTTTGAGGAGACAGTCCTAATTCTGAAAAAGATATTTGGGGAGAAAATTAATTTCTTCTGCTATAGTATCAGTGTTAATTCTAAGAGTGGAAAAACTCTTTTTTTTTTTTTTTTTTTTTTTTTTTTTTTAGATTATCAATGAAATTTCCTGAAATTTTTTTGAGCATCATGTATACCATAGCCATGTACATGAATATGCGAAAAGTACATGGGACATTTATTACATATAGACATAGAACATAGGAATCTCGAAATTCGAAAAACACGTAACGACTTCTCAGTTCAGGTACGAAACCTTTTATTACCTTTGAATGAAAGGTTTCGACATAAGGAAGAGAGATACACATTCTTTCTATTCCGGCCTTTTCATCTGATCCCCCCCCGCCCAACACGTGTGGCACCCGCCACAAAGATCTCCGCGAGCAAGCGAAAACCAACCGTCTTCCCCCGAGGCAGGTCTCATCTCAACCCGTCCGGTGTCTAGTCTCAACTCACTGACTTTTTCAAAATCTCCCATAATCCTCCGCACGCTTCCGGTGCGTGACGTCACTCGCACTGTGTAACCCTGTTTCTCATCTTGGGCTATTGTGACATCTCTGAGTGACACGTCCGCTCTGTGCGCGTGAACACCTGTTTTAATGTTACACCTAACTAACCCATGTGCTGAGCCGAAAGGTTCTCAGCCTAACTAAACCCAAAGGCATAAACCGAAATCCCTCGGCCATTATGTTACACATGGAAGGTGCACAAAACTTAAGGCAACATTCAAATTTTAAAAGAATGTAACGCCTATTTTTAGGCTGAAAAGAAAAGTACCTTTTGCCGCCGAAGCCTCCAATAGCAAAGAATGAGACTGCTTAGATCATATAGGCAAATTGACCAAAATAGACTATAGTGATTGGGCATGTCCTACCACTTTGTAAAAAAAAGGGCCTGAGCAGATTTTTCTATGGGATTGAACAATTTTTTTGAAAAATACAATTACCCTCTGCCAAGTCCAGAAGATATTTGTGAAATTAAATGGTGGCAAAGTATTTTCAAAACTGGATTTGTTTGAAGCATTACTCCAGATTCCTGTCGATGAAGAATGTGTGAAGTATTTAACAATAAAAATGCTCAAAGGTCTGTATAGATTCAACAGAATGCCATTAAGAATAAAAGCACACCAGGCATTTTTCAGCAAATCATGGATACTTTGACTGACATAGATTTCACAATAGCCTACCTTGACAACATCTCGATTTAGAGTGAAAGCAGAAAGCAAAATGCCAACCATGTCAAATAAATTTTGACGAAATAAAGCCATGACTTAAAACTTACTTGGGATAAATACGAATTTTTAAAAATCTGAAATTAAGTATTTGGGACAGTTTATAGATGCAAAAGACAGAAAGCAAAACCCATCGAGGTTGATTGCTATAAAGAACATCCCTGTCCAAACAAATGTGTCAACTCTATAAGCATTCCTAGGACTAGCAAACTACTACGGTGATTTTGTCCCAAATATGTATGTATTAAGAGCTCCTCTAAACAAATTATTTAAAAAGATTCAAAATGAAAATGAATTACCAAATGCCAGAGTGCTTTTGGGGAAATATTGACGTCAGACTTGATCCTGGCACATTACAATCCAAAGAATAATAATATTGTTGCAAGTGACACTAACAATTTGGATTTAGGAGCTGTAATATTGCACATCCACTGAGAACTGTATTGCCAGCTGAAAACAGGTAGAGCCAAATTGAAAAAGTGGCTTTTGGGATAATTTTGCGATAAAAAAAAAGTTCCATAGATTCATTCATGGAAGAAGCTTTATGCTCCAAACAGACCACCGACCATTATTATTTTTGGTTCCAAAAATGGGATTCCAACACGTACTGCAAATAAATTCAGAGATTGGGAACAATTGTTAAATTATAATTTTAAGATACTTCCTCCTGTCAAAGAGGTGAGAGCATGCAGATAGGTAATCCAGGTTAATCTCCAAACCATATGAATCATTAAAGGAAAATGTGATAGCAACCCTTAGATTAGAAATAAAAAGTGTCCTTTGCAACGCCACATGGGTATTACCAGTGACAATAGAGGATATTAAAAACAAAGTAAAAATAGACAAATATATCACATAGAAAAGAAAACAAATTATTGACCAACAGTACAAAAAAGATTGGGGAAAAGAATTTTTCCCCCAATGATGGAATTTTAATGTATGGTGAATAGGTGGTGATAGCAGGAGTGCTGAAAAAAGATTATCAAAATACTTCTATACTGGTCATCCCAGTATATCAAGGCTGAAAGTTTTAATGAGAAGCTATGCTTTTTGACTAAATATAGAAAAAGAAAAAATGTAAAATCCTGCAGAGGTTGTGAAATAGCAGTAAAGACATCACCCGTGAAATTTTTCCCGTGGCCAAAAACAGACTTCGGTCAAGGTTACACATAGATTTTGAAGGTTCAATGTAGGGACCATTATTTAATATTGGTTGACAGTTTTTTGAAATGACCAGAAGTGATGAAACGTAAAACCCTATGTGCAGTGGAACAATCAGATTTCCGCGCTAGGTTTGGTATTCCTGGTACAATTGCGTCAGATAATGGGACACAATTTACTGCAAAAGAGTTCAGACTTTTGTAAAGTTTTTTCAGTTGTACGTACATGTCACTACCTCAGCATATCATCAGAGATCAAATGGATTTGCAGAGAGATTTGTAGACACTTTTACATGATCATTAAAAAGTTGGACGGAATCAAATATGTTGACGATAACCCACAATTTTTAAGGATACACCGTGTGACACCAAACCCAGCAGAGTTGATGTTGATGAGAAAAATAAGATCTGGTTTCGATAAACTGTTGCCAAAGGAAAGAAAAAAAAAACAGATGCAAAATTCTATATACCAGAAAACGTTTTCTTTAAAGAGTACAGAAACAGGAAAGAAATCTGGAAGGCTGGTCTCATTGATAAACGTATCAGGAGATTAAAGTATATAATTAAAAACCTGAAAAAGACTATTAAGCGATATCACAACCAAATCAGGAAAAGGCACTCGGAGGATATAAATAACTAAAAGTAAGAACCGACGAAGGTTATTTATGATTTATCCAATGTACTGATGCCTTTAGTCGTCCCTGAGGAGAAACGTTCAAATAAACAGAAAAGGACATTTTCAGGAGCTTTAGTGATAAACCCAAAAAGAAAAAAATTACAATTTCCAGAGGAAGCAGTCAATTCAAAAAAGGGAGATTTTGAATAGCTGGAACTCCCAACAAGATAGTCTAAAAACTGTTTAAAGACTGTTTGTTAACAAAGGTACTATTTACCAACCCCTCCGCTATTTACACTAGTTGACGTACCAAACTGTGCCCCGTATTCTCTCCAGAATTAAATATCTCTTATTGTACATCTGTGTCGACATTATTTCATGACACAACAGATATGTATGTGTGATATATATATGTATATATACGTGGTGCATTCAATAGGTTTCTAGACTTTTTTGGTACAGGTGTTTGAAATTGTCGTAGCCTCTTGAAAATTCACTATGTTATTGCTATACATCTTATGAGATGACTGACCAGGTTTTAGGATTTCACGCTCAAATGAACAGATACAGCAGCAATTGGAATACACCCTACTAAACCCTGATTGTCATAGCTGGTAAATTTCAAAAATACAATCTGACACTTTAGAAGAACGATATGCAATAAAATTCTGTTTTAAACTCGGAAAAACTGCCACAGAAATGTATGGAATGCTTCAGACTGCTTTTGGAGCATCTTGCATGAATCGAGCATCAGTTTCTGAGTGGCATAAGGGATTCAAGGAAGGCATGGAGTCTATGAGGGATGATGAGAGGTGTGGGAGGAGTAAGGAAGTCAATACACCACAGTTTATTGGCCAAACGGTTAGGGTTACTATGCTGAGGTTTTAAGGCAGTTCAGGAAGAGATTCCTTGGGAAGAGGCCAGCACTTTTCAAATCGGGTCAGTGGCATTTCCAGCAGGACAATGCACCAGTCCACAACTCCATCCTTGTCACAGACTATTTGACCAAGATGGGCATCAAGACAGTTCCTCAGCATTCCTATAGTCCAAACCTTGCTCCCTGTGACTTTTGCTTATTCCCTAAGCTCAAGGAAAAACTTAGAGGCTGTTGTTATGAGACAATTGAGAAGATGAAAGATGCTGTGACGAAGGTCATTGACATGCTCACACAAGAGGACATCCATGGGGCCTTCTAGAAGTCGTTGGAACGGTACAACAAGTGCATTGCAGCCGGAGGAGATTAATTCAAAGGGGACTAGAGTTTCATTTGTGTACTATCAATAAAAGTGCCCATATGAAAAAAGTCTTGAAACTTATTTAATGATCCTCGTATATATGTTAATGTTTATATTATTTAGTTCATATCTATTTCTAACATTTCATGGTATATGTATCATCTTTATGAGTATTGGCCTTGTCCTGAGAGAAGAAGCTTACCTCTTGGATCAAAGCGTGTAAGACTATGCCTTGCGTGTCAAGCAGTAAAAAATATGTTCACTTCTGGAAGCAGAAGTTATAGTTGGCTGTTCTTGAGTCTTGCAAGAAGAAATCTACCATGCATGTAAATTTCAATTCACCGGAACTTGCATAAAAGACTATGCCAGCAGCAGGAGGGGGTTGTTCTTCATGGACTGCTTTTTGACTGTGCGAATGAGTTGACCAGAGGTATACTGAGGAAGGGCTGCTAGGCGCGTGTGTTGTTATTCTTAGTCAACTGAGGCTACCCAATTGTCTGCGGATACAACTGTAGGGAAAGCAAATCACGGAATTCATTTGCCTCCGTTGTACAATTGCTTACTAGTCCTGACTGATTTGGATTCAACAACCAATAACTACAGGTCTTTTCTTAATCAGTGTCTTTTTTAATTTGACTATCTGTATATCTGTCTTTCTAAGTATATATAAATGGTGAAATTATTTTAAATCAGGTATCTTGGAAATTTTCACCACCAATCTGATAGACACATTTAAAAATTCAGTCTCTGTTTGATATCATTGTAGTTTCAAAATGATTCAAGATTTGACTATTTTCAGTGGGTTTTTTTTGTTGTTGTTTTTTAATGCATTTAAACTAACATCTTGGAATCGTTAGAATTCATGTTGTGATTGGTTTCTATGTTGTTTAGATTAAAATTTTATTTATGTCTGCACTTTTTAAATCTCTGTTGTGCTCATGAATTTATTTAAGATTTCTGCAAACTTCACCAACATATTCTTTTATTACAATCCAGACATGGAATTTTGTACACCTCTGCTCTGGACTTGACATTGGTAGTGTTATTTTTATTATAAATGAAATTCCTTATAGTCTTTGAAGAGATGGATAGCTTTAATTTTGAGGTGGTTTAAGTTTATTTTTGATAATATCTGTGGTTGAATTGTAAGGTAAAATTATATCTATGCAATGTATTTAAAGGTATATATATATATATATATATATATATATATATATATATAATTACAGTCCTATTTATTTTAATGGTGCGATTTAAGTGGATTTCTGTCAACAAGTGCTCCTATGTTCTTACATCACTAGCACAACTGGTGCCATCATCTTGAATCTTAGACAATTTTGATTCTTTCCTGTCATTCATACTTGTAATCTAATTTTTATTTTATATTGAATTTTAGCTGTTATATGTTTTGTTATTATAAGGATGAACACATTAGGCTGAATAAAAAAAATCTATGTATATAAATTGTTGTTGAAGTTATCTACCCAACCAAGAAAAGAATAACCCAGATCCATAATTAAACTTACATTCAACCTTCATCTTCAGGACTCTTAGCATAGTTTTTTTTTTTTTTTTTTACAACTCTTCCAGAAAAAAAGGTTTCAATAGAAATTTAGAAAATAGAAAAAAACTTATAGAACTTATCTCTGCCCCCTTGAATGTAAATAAGTGTGATATTTTTTTTTTTTTTTTAAGGAAACACTATATTTTTTTGCTTTATCCAAATCCTAATAATCACTCTTCATTAAAAATCATTATGACCAACACACAATTTTTGGATAAATATTGGGGCAAACTGGGCTCTTTAACCTTGGTCTTAGAAAGGGGAAAACTCTAATTTCAAACCTTTTTTAACTCTGTTTAAAAATTTGACCTGATATCACATCCTGCTTGTGCAGATTGGTTAGGTAAATGAATACATGTACTCCAGCAAAACACATATATAAGTGTGCTTTTGTATACATGTGTGGATGTCATTTCAGTGTGTGTGTGTAAAATATACCAAAATCTTGCCACAACTTGTGTCCTGGGTCTGACACTAATGTGCATCTAATGATGAGGCTCAAATCTTGGAGTTTTGGGGAATATGGCACACCCATTCCTTCTCATTTCTCTAATGTCCACTCTGACCTGGAGAAGCATTACTTATTAGGGTTCCATCTATAGGTCAAATGAAACTGTTCAATCACTTACTAAAGACTATTATTAGTTTTTGAAATAGGGTTACTTGATAAATAGAATAATTAGTATAAGATAGGAATGCTTGAAACTATACAAATATATGCAAGCAAATGAGTGCTCATAACTCATTTAAGAATTAAGTTACCTGCATATTATTTGCATATTAATAATATATCTTCACAGGATTTTAGCCAAGTTGATTGGGGCTGTAGAATATATCGACTGCATCTCTGCAGAGGGTGGTAAGACCTCTGCCCCAACGAGTGTACAGGATGTGACATTAAACAATCTGATGATAGGGCTCCAACATAGGAGATTTGTGGAATATGGATTATCACTTTATTGTTATTGCTCTCAGTTCCACTCTGATTTGGAATGGTAGCACCTGATAGGGTCCTTTCTATGGGAAAAATATAACAAACTGTGTGCAAACAAATGACTGTTAAATTGTGACTGTCATATACTAATATTTGAAACCATTCAACTGTGTGCAAAAAAGAGCTCAGCCTTGTTTAAGAATGCTATATACAAAATGAGCTTACAAATCATGTTTATATTAAATATATATGTTTAAAGAGTATTTGGCATTAAATAACCCACATTAAATACCCATGTATATATGTTTACTTGTGTGTGCGTGTATAATGACAGAAATATAAATACTTAAATATTAGTATTTTCTGGATATACATTGTGGGATCAAAAAGTATTTTGACTGAAATTTCATGTAAATTTTCAAATGCATGTACAGCTGAGCTATTTCTTTCCCTTTCTCCCTCCTTCTCATATATTCATTGTTGTTGGCAACCGTAGTCGAGGGCTAACAGAAGGCTCCCTTTTCAATAGCTACTACACAGAAGTGTAAGGGGGGGGCGCTACTCCTTTCCTTGGAGGTCTCCACTTTACCCTTGATACATACCTTATATTGCTGAGTGTTAAGCAAGGAAGTATCAAGTACCGTTTTTTAAGTCTTTGGTATGACACAACCTGGGATTGAACCCAGGTCTCCCAAACACTCTACCCACTAGGCCAATGAGCTGGTTAAATATATTCATTACTAGAGTATTATTTGAGGATGTAGAGGACACTGTGATAATGCAAAAAGAAATACTGTAGAGGTGCTTTGACTGATGGGAAACTTACTGGAATAAGTATGTTAAACAACAAGTGAACTGTTTTGAAGACAAGTAATACTTCATTTATTGTTTATTTGTCATAATGAATACAGCTTTAGCTTTGAAACTTTTTGATTATACCTCTTATAATTTAAAAAAAAATGTAATATCATCATCAGTCTGAAATTAATTCCCAACCTGCTGATTTAAAACCTCTCACTTTACCAAAGTTGTTTGAGCTAATTTATTTATTAATAATATTTATACATATTTATTAATAATATCTATAATAATATCTATACATATGCAATATGTGTATGTATATAATGAAGATACTGGTGTTTTTCCTTTCCTTGTTTAGGATTGAACTTGAAACTTTTGAATAAAGAATGATACTGCTAGGTCAATTTTCATAATATTTTACATATATTGTTACGGAAAGTTTTGTTTCTTTATTTGTTTGGGTTTTATGGCATATCAATCTTTGTCAGTTATTTAATGCCAAATCCATTTTTATACAAATGAACAGTTCTATTTCAACTAATTCAGGTTCACATAAGTACAGTTTAATTGTCAAAAACATTTCAATTTCAAGCTATTCAGTTAGTCAAACAGTTCTAGTTCAAACAATTCGGTTTAGTATGAGTATAGTTTTTGTCCACAAAATGTCAAAACAGTTCTAGTTCAAACAATTCAGTTTAGCATAAGTACAGTTTCAATGTAAAGAACTGTTCTATTTCAAATAATTCAATTTAGCATAAGTATTAACTTTATATGTCAAAACAGTTCTATTTAGCTTAAGTACACAGTTTAGATATCAGAACAGTTCTATTTCGACCTATTCAGTTTAGCGTAAGTGCATTTTAGTTCTACTTGACTAATAGATAGGACCCTGATGGCAATGAAAGGGTACTCCACATTCTCCAAAGCTCCAGCATTACTGTAGGCTCACTATAAGATTGTTTAAAGTCATATCAGGACAGTCAATGTTGAGGTCTTACCCCTCTGCAGAAATGCATTCAGTGTATTCTACAGCCCCGACCGACTGGGCAATGTAAGTTTTTGATTAGAAATGAGCTAAAATACTGATGAATATGAAAATTTCCAGTTTCTTTTATTTTTAAATTGATATATTTAATCTCTAGATTTCAAGAAACAAGGGTGCTTGGAACTTTTACACATACATAATCTATTTATGTTGGAAGTGTGCTTAGCTTAATGGTTTACAAGAGAGAAAATGGAATTGGTAACCCAAGTCCGAATACTGGACAAAATTGTTAGCATCTCCCTTTGTGAAAGGAGTGAGTCTTTTCTTTCCACAGTTGTTGATAAATAGTAAAGCAGACTGGGTTCTTTAGGCCAGGATAGGCAATCAGTCTAGAAGAAAAACTCTGAATTCAAACCAACCTTACCCTGCTGAAGATTGATCTTGTGTCCTGAGTGAAAGGGTTGGGTAAAATTTCTTTTAAAATTTCTTCAAACTTATGGAAATAGAAAATTAGAATGGTTATTAGCAATATTTGACACACTTTCATTCAATATGTTACAGTTTCATGAATTATAAGTTTTCTTCTGATCATTGTCATGACATGAAACTCAGAGGAACAGGACAAGTAATATTTTAAATTTTAAATCTTCTCTGATGCAATTGAGCACTTTCATACTATTCTCATTTATAGTTTTTTTTATTAATCATAATTGATTTATAATACAAATAAAACTATATTTCAACTAATAGTTTCTCACACACACACACACACACACATATATATATATATATATATATATATATATATATATATATATATATATAATCACCATTATCATCAAGTCGTGCCGCTAGCACAGATATCCCTGACCCTCTCTAGCCACTTCTCCCAATCGTTCACCGCCTCTGGTAGGTCTTCAGGGCTACATCCCATATCCTCACACAGCTGCTGAATGTATGTTCGAGCTGGTCATTCTGCTTTTGCCCGGCCATATGTGGGGGTCCAAAGGAGTTCATCACTTATGAGCTCGTCCCTGCTTCTCCAGCAGTGTCCTGCATGTCTGGTTCGTCTAACTTGGATAGTTTTCGTGATGGGAGGTAGGTGGCCGTATAGTTGGTGCTTTGTGGGGTGTTGCTGCCAGGACTTGTTCAATATTGCTCGCAGCATTCTTTTGTAAATGCCGTCTAGCTTCTTCTCAAGCTGTTTAGTTAGCGTCCAAGTAGTGCATCCACTGTCTGGAAGAAACTGCGTTTCATTTTAGGTCTGATTTTTATATATATATATATATATATATATATATATATATATATAGTATAGATGCAATCCTTGGCACTTGCTAAATATCAGTTTCTTGCCTATGCAATTATTAAACTTTATATACTTAATCATTGATATAGAATACTATCCTATATTCTGAGTGGTCTCACTGTAGATACAACAATATTTAAATAGAGTAAAGAGATGTATGACTACACGTACACACTTCTACCAAGAGATGTATATTTATGAAGAAAGGTAAACATAAATGAGTGGTTAGTGATTTCAATTTATGAAATGCTATGTAGATATAATGGAGAGTTTTTTGTAAAATAAAAGATGAAGAAAAAAAAAAAACCTTCTGATGCTTCATTGCTAGTTTGTTTTTCTTTCTGCTTCAATTAAACAGGAAATTTACAATAGAAAATATTCCTTTTAGAACTTTGATTTGCCCAAGCAACAGATAATTTTTCAGCCATCAAAATTATTTAGTCTGGACACAAGGTGTTGATTTGCCTCAGAAATTAATCATGCTTTGCCCTTTTCAGATGAAATGTTGGTTTTATCGCCATAAATTAAAAGGTGAGAAAGAAAAAAAATGTTTTAATTATGGACATCAGATTTTTTTCTCCTTTTTTGTTGTGTAACAAAAATTTTGGTTTTATTAAGTAAAGTTTTAATATTTACCAGATCTATCAAAAATGGTGTTATGTCAGCACATAAATTCAGACACGAGTTCTGTTCTGAAAACACCAAGAAATTTAATATTGATAAAAAAAACAAACTGCTTTGGGCAATGATTCCTTAGTCCCCTTCAAAGTTCTCTTTCAGAACCTCATACACTTATTTCAGCCACATTAGTGTGATACATAGGGCAATGATACTTTAATCTTTTCAAAGTACACTTTTGGTTTGGACTGTATTGCTACTGTGGCATAAGACCTCTCTCTCTCAAAGTGTGTCCTGGATATGACACTGAACCATCTTATGATCAGTCTTCACTCCAGCCACTTTTGGGAACATGGATTCCCCCTTGCATTTTCATTACTCTCAGATCCACTCTAACTCAGAAGATTGTACATGTTATAATCCACCAATGGTTCAAATAGAACTGTTTCACACATGGCCGCGCAAAAGCAGGACGACCAGCTCGAACATACATTCAGCAGCTATGTGAGGATACAGGATGTTGTCCTGAAGACCTACCTAGAGCGATGAACGATAGGGAGGAGTGGCGAGAGAGGGTCAGGGATATCCGTGCTGCCAGCACGATATGATGATGATGATGAAACATTTAACTGCTTGACTAATGTTATAATGGGATTGTTAGTGCTGCATATCAGTACTTGAAACCATTTAACTGTGCACAAACAAATGAGTTCTGGCTTGTTTAAAATGTTACCTAGAAACTATTAATTTCAAATCATATTTGATTTATGAATAAAAAGGCTTTGGTCTTAAATACCCATCAAGGGTCGACATTCCATAAAACCTAACCAACCGATCATACTTGTCCTTTCATAATTAGTGTCCTACTGAGGACCATGCTACCTTAACCCCACTCTGAAGTCACTCTTTTGGGATCTCTTATTTATCCTATCATCATTAGTGTCCTACTGAGGACCATGCTACCTTAACCCCACTCTGAAGTAACTCTTTTGGGATCTCTTATTTATCCTATCATCATTAGTGTCCTACTGAGGACCATGCTACCTTAACCCCACTCTGAAGTAACTCTTTTGGGATCTCTTATTTATCCTATCATCATTAGTGTCCTACTGAGGACCATGATACCTTAACCCTACTCTCAAGTAACTCCTTTTGGGACCTAATATTTATCCCTTCGTCATTAGTATCTTATCTTGGGTAATGATACCTTTGTCCACTTCAAAGTACCCTGTGGGAACCTTATACACTTATCCAAGTCTTTTTAGCATGATACCTAGGGCTCATCAAAGTACTCATTTGGGACCTCATTGATTTATCCCAGCCTCATTAATATCTTGGATAAGACACAAAACTGCGACCTGCTCTTGAGCTCTCGGGATATTATTCTCAAGTCCACTCTTACCTGGAATGGTAGTACTAGTTTGAATCCCATTTGTATGTTAGATATATTTGGTTTGTGTATAATTATTTATATTGCCTAATGAGTACAGTGTTTACCAAATGGTTCAGGAGACCGGGTTTCAATCCCAGGTTGAGTCATACCAAAGACTCAAAAAATGGTACTTGATGTCACCTTGCTTAGCACTCAGCACTATCAGGTGAGGATCCAGGGTAAAGTAGAGGAATCCTGGGATTGGAGTAAGCTTCCTCTTCTATACCTCAGTGTAGTAGCTATTGAAAAGGGAGTCTTTGAGTCACCCTCGACTGGGGTCGCTAACTTTTCTTACTTTAGATTGGAATACTTTAACCATATGTGTTGCCTTCAATAAGTTTCCAGACTTTTTTGTACAAGCATTTAAAATTGTCGTAGATTCTTGAAAATTGAGTATGTTATTGCTGATGAGATGACTGACCAGGTTTTATGATATCAGGTTCAAATAAACAGCTACAGCAGGAATTGGAATACACCCTATTAAAGCCTGATTGACACAGCTGGTTATTTTCAAAAATGCTATCTGGATGTGAGAACACTTTAGAAGAATGATATGCAATAAAATTCTGTTTTAAACTTGAAAAAACTACCACAGAAACGTATGGAAAGCTTCCAACTGCTTTTGGAGCATCTTGCATGAATCGAGCATCAGTTTTTAAGTGGCATAAGAGATTCAAGGAAGGCAGGGAGTCTGTGATGGATGATGAGAAGAGTGGGAGGAGTAAGGAAGTCAATACACCACAGTTGATTGGCCAAAGGGTTAGGGTTGCTATGTTGAGGTTTTAAGGCAGTTCAGGAAGAGATTTTGTCGGAAGAGGCCAGCACTCTTCAAATCGGGTCAGTGGCATTTCCAGCAGGACAATGCACCAGTCTACAACTCCATCCTTGTCACAGACTATATGAGCAAGATGGACATCAAGACAGTTCCTCAGACTCCTTATAGTCCAGACCTTGCTCACTGTGACTTTTGCTTATTCCCTCGGCTCAGAGGCTGTTGTTATGAGACAATTGAGGACATGAAAGAGGCTGTGACGAAGGTCATTGACACGCTCACACAAGAGGACTTCCATGGGGCCTTCCAGAAGTTGTTGGAACGGTACAACAAGTGCATTGCAGCCGGAGGAGATGACTTCGAAGGGGACTAGAGTTTCATCTGTGTACTATCAATAGAAGTGCCTATACGAAAAAAGTCAGGAAACTAATTTAGTGATCCTCGTATAACTGTGATAAAAATATTGATATTAAGATTAGATATTTGAAGCTGCAATTGTTTACATATTGGTGTAATTAGTAACTTGAAATCAAATAATTGCCTTTGAGCAAAAATGTCTGACTTTGGTATCAAATAATCCAACAATGGTTGACATACTGTAGAAATCAACCAATCTTACATCATTCATAGAATCTGGATTTGTTATCAGGTGCCTTGTCAAATTCTCCTTAATGTTTAATTGAGGTATTTTAACTGTAGTATTTAGTAGGGAAAATTGGAAATCACAAGGAGTCCCTACCAGGATGGTGAGGGAGCTAACAAAACTGGGCGATGCAGTGTACTCGATATGAATTGGAAGGTGTGTTATGATGAGTAACATGACTGTCACACATTACCCAAGTTTGCTCTGTGATATCTTACAGCACAGGCGTTATTCAGCTGGATGTACTTACCCAATCTCTCTGCTTTGAACTGGATGCAATACAATGTCAAACTTCAAGTAGACTACAGTTGATTTGAATTCACACAATTCTTTCTGTTACTGTTGTAAAATTAAAGAGCGCAGTCTGCCATCATATTTAGCTACATCTTGGAAAGAAGATATCTGTGTGCGCAATATGGTCCTTTCTAATGAATTACTAAGTTAAATCAAGGCTGCATAAATGATTTTCAAGATATTATAAATGAAAGTACGTTTCTGTGTGTGTGTGTATATATATATATATACACATACAAACTCTCTCATAATTTTCTGTTCAAATACAACCACATTAGAATTTATATAATGGATTTTGTGGCTTTGCCTTTTGCTTTCGGCACACTTATTTGCTGATGCAGATGTTCTTCATTTTTTCCAATATACTTTTATTTTTTCTTATATACATTGTGAATATAAAGTTAGAACTATGTTTATACAATCATTTAAGTTGTTGTTCACTCTTGACATTTTGTATGCCTTGTAAATGTATATACCTCATCTTAGTTATTTTTAAAAGCATTTAAATCCCAATCACCCGTATATATAACACTTGTATACTTGCAGTACTGTTTGTTTATCGTGCTGGTCACCTCCAAAAATTGAATGCATGCATTTGTATATATAATCTAATTTTTATATCAATATATCATTCCATGTATGTAAATCATTGAATACACAGATCTCAGTGTAGATAGTATTTACATCGCTTTTATTATGTGTGTGTGTGTGTGTGTTGAAAAGAAATGTACTTATATAATATATGTATCTTCGTACGTGTGTATAAAGTGTGCGCATTAACTCATTGGCATAATGGTTAGAGTGTCCTCCAAAGTTCCAGGTAACTGGGGTCCAATCGCAGATTGTAAGGTTCAGATTAAGGGTAAGTGGAATAATACAGGGAAAGGATTATATATAAATACATATATATATATTAGGTGTGTGAATATATATATGTATATATATATATATATACACACACACACATCTCATATATACATATCTCTCTTTTAAGTATATGATATATGTTTTTTAATATTTATCATATATTTTTATTGATATATTTTCATGTGTGTGTGAATATATACACAAGTTTTTATTTGGTCCAAAGAGTAAAAATAATTTTTTAAAAAAGTTAAATTGGTCCACGATTAGATTATTTCTTTTTAAAAATGTTAATGACATTTTATTTTTATTATTGTATTTCCTTCTAATGCATTTCAGTTCTCTTTAGATAAGGAATTAAAAAATTTCTAGGTAAATTTTTCCCGTCCTCAACGTAACTTTCCTTTTGTGTTTTAATCTATTTTCTTTGAGAATGTGTTAGTACTGGCGTTTTTCTAAAAAAAATTTGTCTTGTTTCACCTGCTTTTGTTTTCGTTTGTCTTGTTTCAATTTTTCACCTGCTTTTGTTTTTGTTTGTTTACGCCTTCGAGTGTGTGTATGTGTTTCCATTTATTAATTTACTGATTCGTGTGTTTGTTTATTTTAAGTTTTATTTACTGTGATTTGTAGAAAATTGTAATAGTCTATTTAAAATATTGGCATTGTTTTAAATAATCCATGACAACATTCAAAAATGTTTGGACAAATATAATTTTCTATTAATCTCTATTTTGATATTACTCTTATGTAGCGATATTCTGTTATTAAAATTTGGAGTACAGCTCATGTATATTTGTTTATAATTTTCACATTCTAATATCTGTTTTACATTTTTTTGAGTTGCTACTTAAATTTTTATTTATAATGAAAGTTTTTTTTAGATTCTTTGAAAGTTTATGATTGTCCTTCTATCATTATGCTGCAAACTCCGCATTTTTTATTTTTACATTTACTGGCCTTTTAATGTGTTGTTCTACAAATTTGGAAGAAGTGAATATTTTTAAGGTTTTTGGGTTGTCGATGGCTTTTGATAATTTTTGTTGTATCTAAAATTTCTTTGATTTTGTCATTGTTTTTCCTCGAGATTTTTTGTTATTTCTCTGAATAGTTCTGGGTTGTTTTTTTTTATAGATTCTAACGTATGTTAATAGTTTTTCGTTGTTATGTTTTTTATGGGATCTTAGTCCTTTTTATGGTATTGTTTCTGCTATTCCTATTCCCTTATTCATTAGAGTTTTTGGGTATCCTCTCTGGTGGAGGTTTATGTAGAGTTCTTTAAGGTGAAATTTTCTTTGTTTCGTATTTATTATTGTACATATACTTCGTGCTAGGGTATAAGGGATAGAATTTTAAGCAGTTTTTGGGGTGATATATATATATATATATATATATATATAATGTAAATAAGTAAAATTGGCTACTGAGGGCGATCTAATAGCTCTTTTTTAATAGCGACTACACCAAGGTATAGGGAAGGGCACTACCCCATTCTCTGAATTGCCCCACTTTACTCTTGATTCGTACTTCAGAATGGTAAGTGTCATGCAAGTCAGCATCAAATACGCTTTTTCCAGTTTTTGGTCTCACTCGAACCGGGATTGAACTCTGGTCTCTTGGACCATCGGCGAATACTCTACCCAATAGGTGGTGTGTTTGTGTGTGTATATATATATATATATATATATATATATATATATATATATATATATATATTCCCACACTCAAATTTTTATAAATATACGTGTGTACAATCTTTGCAAGTGTAAAAGCATATCCCACTCTACAGTACAACTTGGTTCGAAGATTTTATTCTTTCTAAGTTAATATTTCGTTATTTTGTTGGGCTAACGAAAATTGAGCAATGGTGTGCCATAACAGCTTCAGAATTTATGTTTATTTTGTGACTACACAAATAAAATTGAAACAGTTTTGGTGAAAGCAATCTTTTTTCTGAAGCTAATTTTTGTTTCACATAGAGTTCTCCACTCAACACATAAGAATATGAAGGTATATAATCTACAAACCCATTGTATTCTTTGCATAACAGCTGTCCATCATATTTATTCTTCTATGTAGAGAGCAGTTAAGGATTCTAATTAGCATTTAACAATTATAGTGAGACTTTGAATAAATTATGTTCAGTATGAAGCAGTGTCTCATCAACCGAGACAGATATCAACACGCGACTAGCAAAGGCAGGAACAGCTATCAATAGGTTATCGGTCATATGGAAGTCAGATCTGATCGATAAAATAAAATGCAGTTTCTTCCAAGCAGCAGTCGTGTCGATACTGCTGTATGGATGCACAACATGGACGCAAACTAAATGTATGGGGAGAAAGCTGGACGGCAACTACACAAGAATGCTGCGAGCAATACTGAACAAGTCCTAGAGGCAGCACCCCACAAGGCAGCAGTTGTACAGCCACTTGCCACTGATCACGAAAACTATTAAAGTTAGACGAACCAGACATGCGGGAAATTGCTGGAGAAGTAAGGACGAATTCATTAGTGATGCACTCCTGTGGATCTCTTCACATGGACGAGTAAAGGCAGGACGACTAGCTAGAACCTACATACAGCAGCTCTGTGCCAGTACAGGATGTAATCCTAAAGACCTGCCGGAAGCAATGGACGATAGAGAAGGATGGCGAGAAAGTGTCGGGGATCGCCATGCTGATAGCACGACATAATGATAATGATGAATGCAGATCCCAAAAGTTTTTAACTCATTAAAAATTGGACGAGAAATTGTTTTATTCTTTGAAAGCATTTTAAGTGCATTGCTCTAACAAAACCGTTCTGATATGCCTTTTTTGCTTGCAGAGAGAGAGAGAGAGAGAGAGAGAGATAAGAAAAAGGTTTTTAAACTAGCTTTTATGCAAGAAAAGAAGGAATAAAAAAAATGAACTGACAATGTTGCATGTACATTCATTGAACAAAAATTGTTTTTTGGTTGAAATAGACGAAAATCTTTTAAAAAGTATTTGATAAATCACAAGTGCTTAAATACTGCCCAGCAGAGCCCTATAAAAACTAAAAATAACTTAAATATCACTCTCTAACTTTTATTTAATATCATGTTTTCTAGAAAATGGATAACACAACCATCAGATGAAACTTACAGCTGACGATTGTATTTCTGTTTCATAGAAAACCTGAAACCATGAGCAAAGAAACAAAACTGAGAAGGTAAGATTTAAATTGTTTCTAGTTTAAGATACTGAAGTTATTAAAAGTGTACAAATTTCTCTGACGACCACTCACTATCCATTACGATCAGCTGGTTCTTTTGATGGCATCCGCTGTCTGTACAGAGCCAATTAATGTAAATCTGGGCTTGTTAGCCAGTACTGATGTGTCTATGTGTGGGATCTCACTGGAGAACTTTGCTTTTGAGTTTGTTCTTGCACATTCAGTATGTCTTGTTTTCCTTACTTGGATGGTCTGTGAGATGAGAGACAAAGAACCGTACAACTGTTGTTGAGTTTCCCTGACCCTCTCTCGCCACCCGTTCTATCGTCCATCGCCCCCAGAAGGTCTTCAAGGCTACATTCTGTATCAGCACAGAGCTGTTGTAGACAGGTTCTAGCTGGTTGTCCAACCCTTGCTTGTCCTTGTGAAGAGATCCACAGGAGTGCACTGCTTATGAGTTTGCCTTTACTTCTCCAGAAATAGCCCGCATGTCTGATTCGTCTAATTAGGATGGTTTTCGTGATGGGTGGTAAGTGGCCGTATAAAGCACTGTACAGATGTTGTTGGGTACAGTTTCCGGAATTTGTGGGTTGTTCCCATCTTGATTTTTTTTCCCAGGAACTTATATGAAAATTTGGATATATAGATTTGTATATCATATTATCCTCAGTACATTTATTTGAGCATTCTTTTAAGATTGCATTCACACTGGATGCTGTGCATTTCCAAATTTAGATGTTTGAAACTGCACATTACTATATCCATTTTCCAGTGAATACTGTTTACATGCATTCTTTTTTTCTTTCTTTCTTTCTTAATCACCTTTGAGTAAAACAATGCATTCCACCTTGTTTAAATATATTTAAAAAAAACAGATAAAACCCTTCCCCGATAAAGTATAACTTCCTTTCTTTTTAACTTACTACTTCTACTACCATCCATGGGCAACATCCCCACATCATGTGTCATGTGATCAGTTGGGTTACCTGCCATGTCATACACAAGATCTAACAAGAACAGACATTGGGCAGTATTTGTCAAATTTAATTGGCTACAAAGAATTTTTTCCAGCAAGATGGACATCTCTTGATGGATATTGCTCCAAAGCAAAAGATTACTCATTTCTCTTCTTGTCTGAATCTAATTGAATCAAATGGCGTGGCCTGTGTGGTCCAGAGGTCAACTTTAGCAGTCAGGGCTTCTTGAATAGCTTGGTCAATGCAATCCCATCATTGGTGGAGGTGAGGTTTTGTGATGGGAGGTGAGCTGCAGGAAACAGAAAAATGCAGTGGATCAAATTTCCTGATAAAATAGAATGAAACAAAAAACCATGTTGGGAGAAATAAAAGGAGAAGAATAAGAGATGGGGGGGTGTAAAGAAGGGGTTTTGGGTTGGAGAGGAGAATTGAGAGAAACAAAACCTAATGAAATGAAATGTAGTAATTTAAGGAAACTGGAAAGAAATAGGAGAAAGGATAGAAATTAATTTCACTTGGAGTCTGAAATATTTAAAACAAAAACAAAATCAGTTGTAAAGTTTAAGCAATATAAAATTAAATCTATTTAGATTCAATTAAAAATTATTTGTGTTCCAAACAGTATTTTGCAAATTCCGACTTCAAATTTTAATAGAAAATTAAGTTAATGTAGATTAAAGTGCTTATAAAAGTATATATGTATATATTTCTTTAGAGAAGACAAATTTGTGGAAGTGAAATAAGATTT
>CAUZXS010006019.1:0-32500 GCA_963585895.1 Sepioteuthis lessoniana
GTGTGTATGCATGAATGCTTGTTGAGTGTTTATATCCATATATGTATATATACTTTCGAGGTCTTCTTATATTTCTTTATTACTCTTATATATATATATATATATATATATATATATACATATATATATATATATAGAGAGAGAGAGAGATATTATGAAAGGGTTACATAGCATTGATTGAAGCCATTTAACTGTGTCCAAACAAATGAGCTCTGGTTCGTTTAAAAATTCTTCCCTACAAACTATTCATTTACAAATCATATATATTTAATTTGTGTGTATAAAAAGTATTAGGCTTTAAATAACCTTATTATGCCATCAAACGCAACCAACAAACGTGGACACTGTTGGAAAATAAGGACAAATTCATCGACGACGTTCTCTTCTGGACATCTACACATGGACACACCTGTGTTGGGGGGCCAGCCAGAAACTCATATTCATTAGTGCATTGTGCAGAAATTTGATGATGTGGCTGATGATCAAGTACGAGCAGCTCGAGATTTTCTTCTGTCTTAGAATCAGGGGAGTGTTTATTCAAAGCGCGTTTCGATAACAGCTAATACCAAAGATATTGTGACATGACAGTACCAAATAGACGCTCCAAATAGGACGTTGTACCGTTACACACCAAATGTATTCGGTTGTCACACCACGTGCTCTAATGGGTTGATGCATGTATTTGTAGTAGTCGGATCCTGTTGTAACCTCACCGTGAGGAAAGTTGAAGAACACAAGACACGCTGTCTTTGTTTAATCACGCAAACAGTTTATTTGCTACTATAATATGGAAGTAGTCATCGGCAGAAAGAAAACGAATATGAAATCTGAGTCGACTGCATTAGCTGGACAAAGAAAAACATGTCAAAGAAGAAAGAGAGAGTAGACACAGACTTTGAATTCTCGATTTTAGTTCGAGCACGCTTGTTCAACGGTTTCGAGACCCCTTTTCGGAGCTCAACCCCGAAATAGGGCTCGTAAATTTTCGTCTGTACTTATATCTTCTTGGCTAGTGTTAAACCCACGTCTTTATCTCTTGATAACTCTGTTTCGAACCCGAGCGGTCTTTTTACTTCCGCTCGGTGGTGGAGAAAGGAACATGCTTTTCTGGTGGTTTCATACCTACGCTGAAGATTTTGGACCTCCGTTTTTTCTAGTCATTTTTAATTACCATAATAATCGCCTGTGACTCTGCTTTTTCTTATTATTCTCTTTTCCTCTCTCTCTCTCTCTCTCTCTCTCTCTCTCTCTTTCTCTTTCCTCAGAAATTAGCCTTCCGCTTTCTTCATAACTTGAACCTATCATATCACGTTACAAAATTATTGTTAGTTTTGTCAGTCACCATAAAAATGTATCACTTATTTAGTAACGAAATCCTAAAAGAATTCTAAGTCACACTTAACAACCAAAAGATCAACAAAATCACTTTTTAAATGTTCTGAAAATATTTTTAAAGCACTGTCGTGGTTAGAAATTTAAATTCAGGCCATTATTTTTTTTTAAATGATTATAAATTAAGTAATACGTTCAACTCAGTTTTACTTCAAAACAGAAATAAAAGAAACTATTATGTATAAAATGTTGACAAATAATCCCACTAAAAACATCTTCCAATTTTAATTGAAAGAAAGATGGAACAAGGTAATAATAATACGAGAAATCCTTCAAGTTAACCTTGCAACCATCAAGATAATATCTGCATCAGTTTGCTGAAGGTTACCCATTATGTTTTAAGAAATTTAACTTCTTATACATACACACACACACACACATACACACACAGAGATAAAAAGGTGTATGTGTTTTTATAATTTCATTCGAAATTTAAACATATCTTATGCGTGTACAATGGGGAGGGAAATTAAGAGACGCGATGTTGATGATAAACAACATTTCTTTTTTTTTTTTGTTCTGAAGAACATTTTCGTTTTTCAATAAGTTAATGTCAACAGATAATATGATCCAAAGGAAAACATTTATTAATTTCACGATGCTTTTTCACCTCGTTTCGTTTAAAATATCTTTAACAAAATTTATTGGTTTTATGTAGATAAAAGTAAAAGAAAAATCAAAGACAGCCAAAAGGTTTATGTGCGTGTTGCCTCACATGTTTTTGAAATTTAATACTCACTTCAAATTCGAGGATATCATTTTTAAAAGCTTCAATTAAATGTGTTTGGATTAGTGTTGTTTAGGCTAATGCTAGTTGAAATGTTTTTAAAGATTTCTTTTAAATGTTAGTCTCCATTCTATTTATATTTTTCTTATTCTCTCTTCTATCTTTTCACCCGTCGGTATATATATATATATATATATATATATATATATATATATATATATATATATATATATGTGTGTGTGTGTGTGTGTGTGTGTGTGTGTGTGTGTGTGTGTGTGTGTGTTATAATGTTTGGCTGTGTATTATAAAAACATCTCTTCAGTTGTGAAATATATCACCACGCTCTGTTTAACACTTTATTATTGACTTTTTTTATTCAAAGTAAACGAATGATAAAAATATGTTTAAACAATGCAGAAGTATATATATATATATATATATATATATATATATATATACTGAAGAGTTGTGATACAACGAAAGAGTCTGTCTATGGATGATAATATATATATATATATATATATATATATATATATATAAACAAATATCTATCTATCTATATATATATGTAAGTGTGTGTGTGTGTGTGTGTGTGTGTGTGTGTATCAATAATTTAAAAAAATTTGTTAATTCATGTACATATACATATACACTTATATAATCTCTCTTTCAATTTATCTCTCTCTCTCTCTCTATCTCTCTTTCTGTCTGTCTGTCTGTCTTTCTCTCTCTGTCCCTCTCTCTTTCTCTCTCTCTCTCTCTATCTTGAATATATATATATATATATATATGTATATATATATATATATATATATATATATAAATAATTTTTATTAGATTAATTTATTTATATACTTTTAGATATCTTTCTTTATCTCTCTATTCTCTCTCTCTCTTTATATATATATATATATATATATATATATATATTATGTGTGTCTGTGCGTGTGTGTCTGTGCGTATGAGTCAATCTATCCCCATCTATCTATCTTTGTACTGTAGTCCTTATCTATCCCTTTCTTTGGTATCTCCAGTTAATATACTTGTCTTACATTTTCCTATATACACGTGCGCGTGTGTGTGTGTGTGTATTCGTATATGTATGTATGTGTGTGTCTATGTGTGGCCATGTCTTTGCACGAAAGAGTGTACGTGTGTGTTTACTTATGTGTGTGTGTTTGTTTATTTGCTTGCATAAACTGAAGGAAAAGAAAAATCAGGAAATAGCAATACTGACTAAATCATATAGTACAGAAAAAAAAGAGAGACAGAGAGAGAGAGAGAGAGAGAGAGAGAGAGACAAAGAAAGAGAGAGGGAGAGAATGAACTATATCCATATATATATATAGATAGATAGATAGACAGAGAGACAGAGAGAGAGAAATGGTAGATTTTGGTAAATCTTACCACCCATTGATTGTCATCTATTAACAGTCTGTTTCGTTGTATCACAACACTTTAGTGTGGCAAGACAAATAGTTACCCTATCTGTTCTGGCATTTTGTGATATATAAATGTGGATATGTATCTTAGCATAGTTACATAAGAGCTGTGAATACAAATTTTAAGATTGAAGTAGTATTTGCAGACAAAAATGAATAATTAATCTATTTTTTTGTTTTATTTCATTTTGTCTGGGGGGTTTTTCCCAGTTTTAATAAAAAAGAATCTTTGCCATTAAACGTAGATCAGTCTTTCTATCACACAAATCATCTCCAAAACTCTTTTACGATATGGTACAAAATCTCCCACATCATCAAATATCAATGTCTACATGAACTTTCAATTTAAGAAAGTAGAAAAGATTTTCACCGTCATAGATACGTTCAATATGAAGGATTCTGCACGTGTCATGATAAAAAAAAAAAAACAGGAAGAATTGGCACTGATTTGTTTAGACTTGTGTCTCCACGTCTAGCCGGTACTCTAGGCTTCTAGATATTATTACTTTATAATATTATCTCCTCACTTTTCTTCCTTTAAATCTTAAATTTACAAATTAAAAATGTATTCTTTATATTTTCATTACATCTCGTCTATCTTATTATCAAGATATATCTTTCTTAACGTTTTTTTTCTTAATGTCTTTTGTTTGAAATTTGAGTATAAATGTCTCCTCACTCACCTTGGACCCCGTCGGCAGTGCACATTGTCTTTTTAGCGTAGGGCCGTAGCCCAAACACGCTCAGCAGCCCCAAAATTCCCGGGGCCCCCGTCGGCATTTCCCTGAAAAATGATACCCCAGGCGCCAAGTAATAAACCGAGCCTAGCCAAAGCAGGTGAGAGCCTGCGAGACGGCCACCTAAGGCCCAAGGAATCTTAGTCTTAACCACATGACACGAATGCCCGTTAGGCGCCCTTGACCGACTGCCACCGAAGCCGAGATACACTCGACCTGATCCGTGTACTGAGTAATACAGCCAGCCCCAGTGTGCTGAGACCTGATGGTAGGACTGAAGTCCCTCTTCTAACAGAACCGTACCTCTATTTTTACAATCTGTAATCTGAGAATTAATTTTTATTTATTGCGGACTTTTTTTGTTGTTTCTTCTCACAAGAAGAAACAACAAAAAACTTACCAAGATGAGGAAAAAAAGATTAAGAAGCCTCATCTTAAAAGGATTCACAATAAAGACAATTAAATTCTGTAAGTTTGCTATTTTCGTTTATTGGGGATCGGTGGTCAAACGATAGTTTCTCACTTTATTGATACATGACAGTATTTGTGTGTGTGTGTGTGCGTGTGTGTGTGTGTGTGTTCATCCATATATGTCGATACAGCTCTATCTGTAAAAAAAAAACATCAAGCTTCCAACAACTCGATGACCAAAGAGTCAGCAATATGAGTCAGCAGTCTACATATGTTCATGTGTGTGACTGTGTGTCTTAATAAACAAATACATCTCTAAACATATTGATAAATAAACTTATAAGGAAAACATATTTATCCATCCATACATAAGAAGTTGGCTCTCAAAATCATTAGTTACAAATAGACATACGATACCGTATAGAAAAAATAAGTGAATCCCGAAGATTTTTTTATAAAATACATTTTTTTTTCAACTCAATGTTAACCGGATTGAATTCTTTTGTTTGGAAGATTACTCAACCAAAACACCAATTATATTGTATTCAGGCCATTGGTCTATGGAGTAGAGTGTTTGGCAATGGTCCCGAAGACCGAGGTTCAATCCCAGATCGAGTGATACAAAAGACTCAAAAATAGTACTTGTTGGTGCTTTTCTTAGCCCTCAGCATTTTAAGGTGAGGACCAGGGTAAATTGGAGCAATCCAGAGAACGGAATAGCACCCTCCCCTACACCTAGTTGTAGTAGCTATTGAGAAGGGAGCTTTCGGGTCACCCTCGACTAAGATCGCAAACTTTACTTTAATTTTACTTATTCTGACAACTGAAATTCTGTAAACAAAAATATGACTTTGATAGGACGCTAAACTATATCTCGTGGTGAAATTCCAGTTCTTGGGGGTTGGGGAAGTGTGGAGTCATTCCTTCACTCCTAGGACAACCCTGACACGTATTCATGTTAGTATTCTAGCAATATGTCAAACGAATATTTTTGTGATAATGTTTGAAATGATTTGAACTTTTATTATTACGTTGTCCAATGAAATATTAATAATGCAACTAAGTGTAAAGTCTTTTCTGGTTTAAAATATTTGTGAAGATATATTTTTGTACCCAATATAATTGTAAATTATAGCCAGTACACTAGCAGATGTTTAGAATTAGCTAAGACAGTAGGTATATTTTTGCGATTCTGTTTTTGTTTATTTGTTTTGACTCCTTAGGCATCTTCGCATTTTATGATCTTCTCACACTTTAGTAAACCTTTTTTTGAAAAGATTTTTCGCGCAGAAAATATACATTATTAATACGATATCTATATACAGAACAAATTCTGATAAGTAATCCATTTGATAGTTTTAAAAAAATGCCCCCTTAAATTTTTTTTCTAAACATTTTTTTCTTAAACCATCCAATTTAATCCTAAAAGGTTTTCTTGTTTTTTACACTTTTACTGTTTTTGATCTAATTTAGTGGCAACTTGTTCCTAAAATATCTTACTTTATTAGAAAAAAATCCAATTGGATAGTAGACATGGATTTTGAAATCTGCATTGACAGTAAAATTTAAGTTTGAGGAGATATATTTAAAAAAATGTCTGCCATAGTTTGAAATTCCATTAATTATTTTGAAAGCTTCAATTAGATCACTTATCATTTTTCATTTCAGCGAAGTATTGCACATTCGGCTTGGGTAACAGAATATACCGACTGTTTCTCTGCGGAGGGATAAGACTCCCCCAATGAGTGTCCTGTATATGACACTAAACTATTTGATAGTGAGGTTCCAGTAATGTTGGTACCCCTTCATTGCCATCGCTCCCGGGTCAACTTTAGTCCGGAGTGGTGTCAGGTGCTACCACTCCGGACTAACCTGCACTTACACTTAAGTGAATTGTTTGAAATAGAACTGTTTTTGGACATTGAAACTGTGTACTAGAACTGTTTTGACATTTAAACTGTGTATTAATGCTAAACTGAATTGTTTGAAATAGAAGTGTTTTGACATTTAACTGTGTGTAAACAAAAATATGTACTTATACTAAACTTGATTGTTTGGACGTTTATCAAAATGACTTAATTATGTTTTAAATAACCCAAAAATGGTTGATACGCCATAAAAGAAACCAACCAGCAAAACATCAAACCAAACAGTGAAGTATTTAATACAAATTACTCAAATTTATCCCTTCAGCTTTAATATTTTCCTCTTTTTATTCTTGTCGCTCTTCTTGGTTTGCCATTCAGTATTAAACCTTAATTTCTATTTCCCAACACTGAAGTCGAGGCATGTGTACAATATTCTATATGAGGCTTCATTAGAGTTTTCTGTATTTCGAAAACAATATTTGCCTCCCTTGAAATCAATAAATATTTTTAGTGAACAGTGGCAGTTATATTCTTCATTACAGATTTTTAATTCTGAGGCTGTTTAGTAACAAATAAGTTGTCTCCCTTTAGTCAAGAGCGACCAGAAGGCTCCCTTTTCAACAGCTACAACACCGAAGTATAGTGGAGGACGCTAGTCCGTTCCTTGGATTGCTCCACTTTACCCTTGATACGTACCTTATATTGCTGAGTGTTAAGCAAGGAGGTATCAAGTACCATTTTAAAAATCTTTGGTATGACGTGACCCGGGATTGAACACAGGTCTCCCAGACCATTGGCGAACACTCAACCTACTTGGCCAAAGAGCCGGTAACAAATAATAACTAATAATATCTGTTTTTTCTTCCTAATGTTCAATAAGAAATAAAAAGGATCCTTGTATATTCGTCTAAGAGTAAATTAACTTTTTATCATTAAAAAATAATTGTAGGTGTGTAATCATTTATGAACCGCGCTATATAATTCTAACGAAACATCTCTGTATATTTATTTGTATCCAGTACTTTTGAAACATATTGACCTCCGACCCGGCCGAGCTGTCAGATAAGAAATGTACCTGTGTAACTAACAGGTGCATCCGGTCGAAGATATCAAGGGATGACCTTGACTGTTGACGGGTTGAATTGGGTGCAGATGCGACGCTCACAATTATATAACCCGGTGCCACAGGAAGTTCGAGTTTAGTTTGGAGTATGGAGTCAGTTGTTGCAGTTCGAGGCAGTGCGAACCAGACCCAGCAGAAAGCTGGGCCCTCGACCCCCGATTGAGCAGCCCCGTAGGACGAGAAAGAAGTGCTGCTATAGCCAGAAGAGCTGGGGGTCAATATGTTGCAGTCTTGTTCAGTCTCCAACTCACCTCTCACACATAACACTTTCGCAACCCTTTCGAATAAAGAGAAAGGTATATTTTTCTAAATAACCGTGTTCGTTTATCATTATTGTGTTGACTTAGTTTCCGCGTGGATATATGTATAGTTGTATATGTATTATACGGCTATGCAACACTTTTTCTCCTAATTTAATCGTTTAAGCGCTTTCAATCACTAACATATACAGATATATGGGTGCTTCTGGGTGTGTATGTGTTCGTGTGTATGTGTGTGTGGTGTAGATTTGTATATTTATGCATGTTAGCACATATATATATATATATATATATATATATATATATATATATATATATATAATAGGAATGTGCATACCCAGACGTGAGAGTAATCATTTATTGATATAAAAAATAAGAAGAAAGTGAAAATAGATAAATAAATAAATACTTGAAAACCACTTTATATATCAACGAAAATGATATTTCATCTAATTACGTTTGCATTAAGTGCATATTTCAACGGCTCTCTCTCTCTCTCTCTCTCTCTCTCTCTCTCTCTCTCATATATATATATATATATATATGGGCACGCATGCAAGTTTTATATAATATCATTAGTACAGGTGCGTATATCGGGAAAAATTCTAAATGAAAAGAATCTATACATGCAAAAAAAAAAAGAAAACAAATAAATAGGTATAAATTTGAGTATGAAATATTGGGCTGGGTCGAAATCTACGCTGAAAGAAAATGTTCATATTTCAAAAAATATTGTCATAAACGTGGGTGTTTGACTCAAGTGCGATTCAAAATTATAATGGAAACTGAACTATTATTATTTCTCACTTTTACAAATATACGTATTACCATTTACCACTAAATTACGTTAATTTACGAGCTTTTAGACATTTCAATAGCGTAGGCAAAGATATCAGTGCATTCACTTATTTAGATATATATATTTCTATGTATTTACCAAGATAGGTAGATAGACAGATAGATAGATTGGCTTGATTTACGGCATGTCAACCATTATCTTTTTAATACCGATGTCAGTCGTTTTCAAGTAATTATAATTTAAAGCATCTAAAAATAAATATTTTTGATCAAATATAGCCTCAATGAACTATTGAAAGCTCGTCAGAGACGCTTTTGCTCGGCTGCGTGTCCCTCGCTCAAATGCGAATCTCAGCACTCTGTCTAAATCTAACTACGTGGTCTCCTTCTGGTTACTCACCTGTTGTACCCGTGTGCCCCGATTGTGCTGTTCTGTTTACTAATCACAGCGTGACTGCTTGTCAAAGCACACGGGGTCACTAGCAACGAACCGAAAATCCATGGCATATGTTATATAACATTATTATAAATACTTTCCACATCATATGGTTTCATCATTATATACCATATTTGACGGCATATAAAGCGCACTTCTTTTTTTTAATGAAAATATCTTTTAACATTCCCCTGCATCTTATATGCTATATGTAGTTTTTTTTTCTATTTTGTTTTCTTATTTTTGAATATAATTTTTTTATAGGCTTGTGTTTTTGTATCATTTTTCGTTTAATTATAATCACGGCTTGTTTAACTAAAATATCTCCTCATAAATATAGCCTAGGCTGTACCATTTACAAATACATTTACTAATTTCAAATTTTTCTAGATTTGCCCTGCTGAAATTGGGCTGCGTCTTATGAACCCTTGAGTCTTATATGCTGTCCAATACGTAACTTTCTCGTGAAGATTGATAAATAATTCGTAGTAAACAATTATATCGTGAAGTAACACTTCTTAAGATAAATACTTTCCACATTATATAGTTTCATGTATACCAGCCCTTTGGCATAATGGTTAGAGTGTTCGCCAATGCACCAGGAGACCTGGGTTCAATCCTAAATCGAGTCGTACCAAGGACACAAAAAAAATGTTACTTGATGCCTCCTTGCTTAACGCTCAGCATTTATAAGGTATGGATAAAAGGTAAGTGGAGCTATCCAGGAAAAGAAGTATTCCTCTCCCCTACACCTTGGTGCAATAGCAATTGAAAAAGGAGCATCGGGTTGCCTTCGACTAAGGTCGGCCAACTTTTTTAGTTTCAAGTAACGATTTTAATAATTATTTCAAAACAATAATATATCCAAGAAAATATTCTTAATATATGGTTTCAAGTATTTATTTCTAATACAAATAATTTTAAATAGATCTATTTGACTCAAAGATGAAGCTATAACTTGTACCTCTCCTAGATGTTTGTGTGGACCTGGAAGTAATTACAACAAAGGGACGAAGACATATTCCTCAAAGCTCTAGAACAGGTGTCTAACCAACTGATTCAGTTAGTAGTCATACCCAAGAAACCCTTCTGTTGAGGATACAGTCGGCATATTCTATGCCGCGTCGACATAGGGACATAGTTACATACATACATATTTCAAGGGGCACTAAGTGAAGATTTATCAATATAGCAAATGAAATCAGTCACCTAAGTCACTCTCTGATTGCAGCAGCTTCTGTTTCCCTTCGCACTAATGCCCTTGAGAAAGGAATTAATCTTTCTATTTACACGTGGAAATAGTTGGGCAAACTAGGATCTTTAACCGTGATTAGACAACTATTCTAGAAAAAGGAAGACACTGAATTCAAACCAGTTTTAATCCGTTTAAAAACATACCTTGTGTCACATCCTACCGATGGCTGTTGAATAGTTGGTTGGTTGGTGGGTTGGTTGGTTGGTTTTACTATATCAACCCTTACACATTATTTAATGGCAAGAAAATTGGCATAATGGTTAGAATTTTCGCCAATGGCCCGGGAGACCTAGGTTCAATCCCAGGTCGAGTCATACCAAAGATACAAAAAATGGTACTTGATGCCACTTTGCTTAACATTCAAGAATATGAGGTAGGCATCGAGGGTAAAGTGGAGCAATCCAGTAGCGCCCCCCCTTCACCTTGGTGTAGTAGCTATCGAAAAGGGAGCCTTCGGGTCACCCTTGATTACGGTCGTCAACTTTATTTACTTTCTTTTTATACATGTGCATTAAATACATCTGATGTGTAAACAAATAATTTATAGATAAATCTTTTAAACGACCCCGAGATTATTTGTTTGCACCCATTTAAATGGTTTCAAGTATTACTAGTTGATTCTAGAAATTCTATTTAATACGAACCATTTGAATAGTTCTAAGTATTGCTATGAAGTAGAAATAAGTCAATTTAACATTTATCATTTGTTTGCATACAGTTAAACAGTTTTCAGTACAATAAATGATAAAATAGTTTTATTTGACCTTTTAGGGAACTGAACATAGTGGTCTACCTTTTTAGAAGCTTTCAGCGGAGCATCCAAGAATCACATGAGGTTTGGTCATGTGACATTTCGAGAAGCGAATTCTGTCACTTTTTCGTCTCCGCTTTTACGACCAGTACACAAGTGCAAAATTATCCCACGTGGACCGTTTCCCAACACCAGAAAAAATATAAGTTTTTAACTGCCGTTATCGGCCTGTTGGTTCTGTGGAACAGCGTACGTACATTTTTTTTACACTTTTGGACAGTATGTCATGTTTCTTAATTATGTATTCTATGTACGTATATAAAATGTATGTCATTGTAGTATATATATTTTGGGGGCTTACCGAAATGTTCTATGTTAGATTAATGCATTATAGAAATAGAATGGTGGTAGTCTCAATAAAGACCACATCATTATTATCATCAACATCATCATGTCACATTGCTAGCTCTGATCTCCCTGACTCTGTCTCACCACCCGTCTCTATCATTCATCGTCCCCGAGAAGTCTTCCCAGCTACACCCTGAGGTGTTGTATATAGGTTCTAGCTGGTCGTCCAAACTTTGCTCGTCCATGTGCAGGGGTCCGCAAAAGTACATCGCTGATGGGTTCGTCCTTACTTCTCCAACAGTGACCCGCATGACTGGTTCGTCTAATTTGGATAGTTTTCGTGATGGGTGGTAGGTGATCATGCAGCTCCTGTTTTGTAGGGTGTTGCCTGTGATCAATATGGCTCCCTGCATTCTTGTGTTATTGCCGTAAAACCTTTTCTCCATACGTTTTGTTATCATCAATGTGGTGCATCCATATAGCAGTATCGACACAACAATCTTGCTCTCAATCCCTATGGACCCATTGAGAGCACTCTAATAGGTACTGGGGGGGGGCGTCCTCGTGGTGTAATGGTTAAAGCGATGGACTGCGGAATCGTAGTACGAGAGTTCGTACTCCAGTCGCGCTATTACATTCACTTTCGGGCAAGTACCCTTGGGAAAGGTATGAGTCCCCTTATCCTCCCAGCTATAGCTTATCTAGTACGACTATTGTTCTTTTAGAAGAGTAACATTAGCATTAAATAACCTACAAAGGTTGATATGCCATTAAACAAAGAAACCAAACCAAACCAAACTCTAATAGGCACTACCACTCTGGGTCAGAATGGACCTGAGTGTAATGGCAATGAAATGATACTTCCCATTCCCCAAAGCTCCAGGACTAAAGCCTCACCATCGGACGGTTAAGTTTCCTATCCAGAACTCTTGTTGGAAGGGGTGTATTACTCCTCTTAAGAGATAGAATCAGCATATTCTACAACTCTGAGTCGAGTAGATAATCATATGCATATCTCTAAGTCCAATTTGCTTTTGCTCTTATCATAATAATTTAAAGAGATTCCATGCCTAGAAGACTAAAATTATATATACAAGATTTTTAAATGATTTAATAGTTTTGTAGTTTTCTTTGTGCTTTTGTTGCTGTTATTTTTTACCACTTGTGCTTAAATTATTCAACTTCTTTTTAGCCCTGTATTCTATTAATCGTCGAAAGCACAGTCTACGAAGATAATTTTCTAACATATCTATTTGACCGATTCACAGAGCCGTGATAGATTCTGCTACAAAGAGCTGGAGATTATCAAGGGGATAATAATAATGAAGAGGTTTCCCATCCTTCCAACTGCTTTAGAACGAGGGTATTACAACTGGATTCAATAGACATAATCAGCACATTTCACTTTTTTTTAAAAGTATAGGGTCTACTGAAATAAATATCATTGCAAAAAATATGAGTAATCTTTAAAGGTTTTTGTTTATATATATATATATATATATATATATATTGTAACAGTGTTGGTTGTCACTAATTCACTTTGTGGGTTTGTGACGAACCAAGTGCGATATAATTTGGAGAGTGCTCAATATCTACGATAGAGTTATTATATAATATAATAATAATAATAATAAATAAATATATATTTAATTCATATATTTAATGCCATGAAAGTTTGTCGGCAAACTTTGGTTTCATGAAGTTTTTATAAACAACAATCTTCAGGCAGATTACGAAATGAAATCTGCCTAAAAATTGTTGCTTGTAAAAACCTCATGAAATCAATGGTCGCAGACAAACTTCGATGCTATTAAATATATAAATCTAATGTTATTTATTTGTTATTATTATATATTCACACACACACACACACACACACACACACATATATATATATACACAATCGTGGTCTCTCTATTAATGATTGACCTGAGCTTGTTATGCATCACCCTGCATATTTTTTCAAAGAGCTGAAGTCAGTAGAATTGTTTTAAATAAATATAAGTTAGTTGGCTTACCTTAGTCGGGGGTGACTCGAAAGCTTTCTTTTCAATAGCTACAATATCGAGGTGTAGGGAAGGGCGCTACTCCTTTCCCTGGATTACTTTACTTACTCTTTGTCTGTACCTTATAATGCTGAGAGTTAAGCCAGGAGGAATCAAATACCATTTTGAGTTTTTGGTATGACTCTACCTGAAATTGAACGCTGGCCTCCTCGAGCATTGGCGAACAGTTTGCCAAAGGGTCGGTAATTCTTCAGCCATTTCAAAGGTGGCCCAATCAAAAGAAGTTTTTTTCTGACAAAAATAATAAATAAATTTATAGGATTTTTGATCACATTCCCCCAACTCAGGAGGTTGTTGCCAATGGGAATAATATTTAGACTTATCAAAATACTGATGATCTCTAAGAATCAATGGTCAGGTTAAACTAAAGGTAGTTCAATAAAACAAAAATAAGACAAAATAAAATAAACAATATGAAAACAAAAGGAAGCAAGTGTACTCACTTTCCCAAAAGCAGTCAATGTTACTGTATTATTTATAGTTAAAAGAAGCTAAGAAGCTCCATGATTGCCAAAGTACTAAAAGAGCATAGCGGAGAGAGAGAGAGAGAGAGAGAGAGAGAGAAAGAGAGAGAAGGAGAGAGAGAGAGAGGGGAGAAATTTTTCTTGTAAGAAGTCCCGTTTTATTTTATCGGATAGATCAGACTTCCATACGATCGATAGCCTATCGGCTGCAACCCAAACTTTTACTAGGTGCATATTAACAACATTTTCAGTAGATGAGACACTACTACCGAAGTACGTGAACTTATCTACCCATTTCAGAGGACCTCCCTCTAGAGTGGAGATGGCTCCTTACCGAACAAATCGTGGAAGCAAGATACCACGAAACAAGAGCTGAACGGTCACTAACCTCCCATCTTTAAAACATCCAAGTGAAACAAACAAGATATACCGCACACTGCTGGAGAAGAAACTCATAACTTACCCTGACAAAGGAAGAACCAACTATAGCGAATTTTGTATAGCATTATGGGTGTGTTTGAAGGAAGAAATCGCCAAAAAAGGCCATAAATGAAGAAGAAAAAAGTGCTCTTTCACCAAAAAAATACATTATGTCACAAGTTGATTGCAACGATGGCAAAACAACATGAATTGCACTTTAAATTGATTCCACATCCACCCTATTCTCCAGATCTGGCCCCCAGCAACTGCTGGCTGTTTACAGACCTCAAACAAATGCTCCAGGAAAGAGATTTGGCTCCAATGGAGAAGTGATATCGGAAGCTGAGGCGTATTTTGAGACCAAAGACTAATCGTTTTACTAAAATGGCATCGAACTGGTAGAGAAGCATTGGAATCCATTTATCACCCTTGAAGGAGACTATGTTGATGTATAAAGTCAAATTTTGCCTTGTTTTATTAGTTAAGCACGGGACTTATTGAGTGATATGTTATTCCCCAGCTAGATTCAATATGGGTGCTATTGTCTACAATAATCTACCTGTCATCTCGATAAAGGCCATTGCTGCATGAGTCAATAATATTGCTGAGGTTGTATGACAGCAAGTAACCCACTTGCTCACAGAATTGACCCCATCATAAGCTCCAATAGGGGTATCGAAATTATCACTTATTCCGTTTTTAATTCATAAACCGACAGGAAAATATCTAAGATCAGTTCTGTACAGACATAGAATGTAGTTTGAAAAACCTCTCCGATGTGATAGATGATAGGAACGGAACTTAATGATGATCATAGCTTTAACTTGGTTTTTATCTTTAACAATCATTTCTATTCGATGTGGTAGATTAACGCAACAAACCCACATTTAATCACGTGATTCTTTAAAGTCTAAAAGTATCTAATAAATATTATTTTTTGCTTAATGTAACGGCTGATATGGCGTCAGTTTTTAATGGAAATATTACCTATATTTTTCGCTTTAACTGATCTTCAATTGAATTTAAAACTCTCTAAAAAGGCAGACTGGTATATGAAGATTTAATAGATGCATAACTTCCCATTCAGCAATAATGTTTTTATATGCTAATATTTTACAGCAATGTCGTCGTGTGCATCCCCGTAACATCTAAATGTGATTGCTGTCCTTTGATGCGAAGTTGCTGTCAACTGCTGCTGTTAGAGTTCGAGTAGGAAGATTGGGTTTCAAATTGCTGCAGTTATCAGTGCTGATTAAGAACCAGGATACACACACGCACTTATGCGCTTACGTAAGCGAGCGCACACGAACACACACACTTATACATTAAATCAAAATATAGGAGCGGAAATTAATGTGGGTGTGTGAAGTTGGGCAGCTGTCTTTCATTAAAGCATGTTTGATTAACTAATAAAGATATATTTTGTCTATTTAATTTTATCAATATCCTTTCAAGTTTCCTGATAAGTGACTTGGTTTCAGGTTGGAATTGGTAGATGAACTTATCAAATTGTCCCGAGCGCTTTCGGACCTTTGATGGGCCATCATCAGTGGTTGCAAAATTTTCAAAACTCTTTTAAAACACACTTTATACATGCAAGGAAACTTGAAAGGATCGTAATAGAATTATATTGACAAAAAGTGTCTTCATTATTTAATCAAACATGCTTAAATATGTATATTTATATGTTTATTTTTATTAAGAAATTCATTTTTAAATAATTTAAGAAATTATTAAATAATTTTAAGAAAATTTCCTATAAAGAATACATTTGAATTTTAAAGAGAGATGATAAATATACGTCTTCTTTAATTAAAAAGGTCATAAAATGAAAAAAAAAAAATTTTTAACTTATAATTATAACCTTATAAGTAGAAGGAACTATTCGATGTACTACACCGTTTTGATAACACTATTTTTCTATATGTAAACAGAATTTTAAGAAACTAATATTCAATTTATTTATATTATAAGTTAAGAATTATTAGTTACCTTCATAAAAAATCAATTAAATATTAAGTCTTTGCTTATTACGATTAACAATTGACATGTTAATTTCTTTCTGATATAAATAACATGGGTTTTTACGGTAGTTTCTATAATTAGAAATAGAATTTTGTCAATAAATATAAGCATTGAATTATTATTTTCTAATTATACAAATCATATTATTTAATACTTATAATACATAATAGTTTCAACGGAAGAATGAATGCATATTTACTCTTTTATTTTTAAATGAATCATAATCACTATCTTATTTTTGACGGATTTAGGTTTTTAAAATTTTACTTATATTAAAATTAGGAGTAACGCTTTTCTTCTTGTTATTTTAAAGAGTGTATAACATCAAATAATGATAGATATGTTATCCAAAGCTTAAAAAGTCTTTCGAATAAACAATACATAATATATATATATATATATATATATATATATATATATATATATATATATATATATAATATTATTCTAATTAAATCTTTTTTAATTCAAATTCTATTCTCGCCGGAAACAATATAAGGCACCCAAATAATTTTTTCATTTATCATCTGAAGAGGGTCGGCATTGACCTGAAATAAATTTATAATGACACCAAAAAAGTGAATGTTTTGTTTATATATATATATATATATATATATATATATATATATATATATATATGCCCATCAAATAGAAGAACTCAGTAGATATTATGAACTCTGTCAAGGGAAAGGATGCAACCTTTTTTTTAAAACAATAACAATATTTCAGATCAGTGATGTATCTTGTTTCTCTCTATGATCTCGCTGTGAATATTGTCCGTTGATATGGAAGGTCATGTCGATTTAGAACCATATCTAGATTATCTTCTTCCCAATCTGAAATATTCATAGTGCACACCAATGTCGAAATACCTTAAATTGGCCTGTGGTAACATTAGATAATTCTACGCAGAAAAATTTTTTTTTTACTAATTTTGAAAAATAAATTCACACAAACATGTTTCTTTTTTTAAATTCGTATGAAAAAAAAAAGCTATAATCGAACGACACGTTTGTTAATTCTTGCACGAATAGCTTCAATGCTATTTAATGTGACATGATAAACTTTTCTAAAATAAAAAGGTCAATACTTAAACAACATTTAATTATTTAGCACGCTAAAATACCTCATCATCATCGTTGTTTTTGAGTTTCTATATTTATGCATATATATATATATATACGTATGATATATTTAACGAAGAATATAAGTATCTTATTATTTCTAAAAAAATAAAATAGAACCTCCACAGATAATATCAGATATTCTCTTATTTCAAATATTAAAGTATTGAAAATCCGTACGCACGCATAAGCACAAATCATGTATATAGTTTGTATATACTTTTAGTATGCTATATATTTATATTTTCAGAAAAAATTAACATCCTTTGGGATATTTTTAGATTTTCAAAACGGTAGAGCTTAATAATACAGAAGAATGAAAAATACGGATAATATTCCACAAAAAATTAAAATAAATAAATAAAATAGGGAAAATTTAGTTTTGAAGAAAAGTTACTTTTTCATTAAGATTAGTTAGAGTACACGTATTTCTGCGAGATATATATATATATATATATATATATATATATATATATATATATATATATATATATATATAAATCAAGAAGGTCCACAAAGAGATTTGTCATTTTTTAATTTATTTATTTTGTACTTACATACGTGTTATATATATATGTGTGTTTCTAGCTTTTTGCTTTCGTCAGAGAACATATGTGGCACGAGGCCTTGTTAATGGGGTACTCAATGAGACTTGAACTCACTCTTGTTTCCAGTATAAATGACCTTTGATTGATCAGGCTGTTTTATGTAGGGGTCGTTCTCCCTCTTTCCTGCTGTGTGTTTACTTTGGTCTGCTTTACATGTCTTTGATATTTGATAAGTCTCCTGCACCTTCCTATTTTAAAATATATCCTTATTCTTTCTTTGGACCTACAACTATCATCTCATATATATATATATATATATATATATATTGGTTCAGATTAGATATTTACAGTTTTTATATTTTTAAACATTGATGCCTAATTTTTAATAAGTTATTTTGACGTAATATATTTTGATATTTACATTGCTTCTTTTCCCTAAATTGCAGTGTCAACAAAATAATAGAAAGGGATGAATTCAGGCTCTTTTAATGCCTGATATGAAAATAGGTTTTAAACCACCAGAAACTGTGCCTAATTTGTTTGGCAAGGTCAATTTCAAGTTTACATCTAAACTTTGGCTTCAGACACTTCTCAACAGGTAGAAGGTAATTCAATACGAATGTTATATTATTGCGGAAGGGTTTTTTTTTTATATTATCATTTTTCGTTTTGTATATCTTACCTTTCGGTTTAGTTAGGCTGAGAACCTTTCGGCTTAGTGCATGGGTTAGTTAGGTGCACACATGAGTGCAGGTGTTCACACGCGCGCGGGGCGGATGTGACAATCACACATGTCACAATAAAGACCCCAGATAGGAAAAAGGACCGGGGACGTGAATGATGTCATGCCCGGAAGCGATGGGCTGAGGATTTTGGAATTTGAAAAAAGCAGTTAGTTGAGATTCGACGCTAGAGGAAGGTGGTTGATTTTGAGAGGTCACCCAGGCGAGACCAGTAGTTTGCGGCGGGGTGCCGCACGTGGTGGGGTCAGATCGAAAAGTCAGCATAGTATAAAATTGTGTCTCACTCTTCACATGTCGAAAAACGTTAAACTCAAAAAGGTAAATAAAAGTTTCGTACCTGGACCAAGAGTGTCGTCAAGTGTTTCGAGTGTTTTCGGATTCCTAAATGCGCATGAACATTTTGAACGTTTTTACATATCCGTATAATGGTTGTGTTACATGAAGTTCCTAGAGGATTTCCAGCAAATGAACTCTAATTGATATTAGGAAAACTAAACATTAGGATTTCGGAAGTGATACAATCCTATACAAACAACTCGATATTGCAGAAGAACGAAACACTACTATTACTGAAAAATCTTGTCCTACGCAAAACAACTCGATATTGCAGAAGATCTAAACACTACCATTACTGAAAAATCTTGTCCCACGCATAAAAAACTCGATATTGCAGAAGAAGAACACTTGCATTACTGAAAAATCTTGTCCTACGCAAAATAACTCGATATTGCAGATGAACTAAACACTACCATTACTGAAAAATCTTGTCCTACGCAAAAAAAAACTCAATATTGCAGAAGAACTAAACACTACCATTACTGAAAAATCTTGTCCTACGCAAAAAAAAAACTCGATATTGCAGAAGAAGAACACTAGCATTACTGAAAAATCTTGTCCTACGCAAAACAACTCGATATTGCAGAAGAAGTAAACACTAGCATTACTGAAGTGATCTAATCCAATGCAAAACAACTCGATACTGCAAATCAAGATTGTAGAAGAAATCATCATCATCATCATCAACAAGCTGATGAGTTCGTCTGCAATCACAAGTTTGACAGTAATACCAAATTACAAAATCAAAACAACCTTTAAATATATATAACACGAGCTCAGATCTTTTTTAATGGTCGCTATGAAATTTGAATAATGTTTATTTTACATGCATTGGTTTGGATGGATAGGAAAATATAACAAAAACAAAAATGAATCTTTCTTATTTTTTACATCATCACTGCTTTTGTTTCTTCGTCTTCTCAGGTTGTTTTTTCACCTTCTTTAATCGTTTCCCTTGAGTTATCCATATTTGATTCTCACTCTCTCTTTCTCTCTCACTCTCTCTCTCTCTCTCCCTCTCTCTCTCTTTTTGTTTTTCATAATCGACTTTTCTATTTCTAACATTTTTTTCATCTTTCATTTATACTTTATCCTCTCTTTTTCCTTTTATTTGATCGAATTTTGAAATGTGACAAAGATTTATTACGACAATCGATACAGGTCAACCGAATAGCTGGACTGTAGCGAAACACCAAAATGCATCTACAAAAAAAAGGCGGCATCAAACGTAAATTTTGATCATCTTCTGTGGTCGGCAAATGGAATTATTTCCAACAATTTCTTCAATGTTGACGAATCTATCAAAACAAGAGAAACATTGCGAGTTGGTCAATTGAGAAAGACCAATTCTTCTACAAGTCAAGTCCAGATAACATTTCTTGTAAATGCCAATATAGAAACTGAACAGTTTGAGCTACAAACGTCCAGTTCATCCAGTAAACGCGTTTGGCCTCATTCAGATCAGCTACAACTATTTCAAGCATACCAACAACTTCTCGCAAGATGAAGTCGTCAAAATCAAGTCAGCTTAAAACACAATCAAATAAGCCTCCTTTTAAAGAACTCCAATATCCTATGCTGCCAAAATAAACAGATTAATTTATTGTTAACACAAATACGCAAATTCAGTGATTATTTCGATCAATAATCTTAGTTTAAGTTGATATATACAAATGACGGTTAAAAACAATTGATTTAAGCTATCCTAGTGTATATATATATATACATATATATATATATGTACCTTTAAGAAAAACAAAAACCGATCTCATTAGGATTATAAATTTATTTCCATCCTATTATGGGTATTGAGGTTTAAACCGGACATTGGCCTAGCGGTTAGAGTGTTCGCCAATCGCCCGGGAGACCTGGGTTCAATCCCAGGTCGAGTCATACCAAAGATTCAAAAAATGGTACTTGATGCCTCCTTGCTTAACACTCAGCAATATAAGGTACGGATCAAGGGTAAAGTGGAGCAATCCAGGGAAAGGAGTAGCGCCCTCCCCTACACCTTGGTGTAGTAAGCTATCAAAAAGGGAGCCTTCGGGTCACCCTCGACTATGGTCGCCTACTTTACTTACTATGGGTATTGATATGAATCAATAACCCAAAAATAATAGGACTTCTTCTGATCCAATGGATATAATTAATGTGACCGGTTTTTGTTTTTCTTAAAGGAATTATTGCTCTGTGATGTCAGTTACATTGAGCTCTTTACCAGGAAAATTTAAATGTTCATGGTTGAATGATTTTATTATCCTGACGGAATTATTCCCGATCCAGGTTTAACTGGACAGAATGTATATATATATATATATATATATATATATATATATATATATATGAGCTAATGAACTCGCCCTTACTTCTGCAGCAGTGTCTTGCGAGTCTTGTTCGTCTGACTTGAATGGTTTTATATATGGGAGGTAGATGATCGTACAGCTGCTGTTTCGTGGGATGCTGCTTCCAGGATCTATTCAATATGGCTCGTACCATTCTTGTTAATTGCCGTCTTTGAACTCTTTCACACGGACGAGCAGGTTTTGGGCGTGTGGCTAGAACTTATCGTCAACAGCTCTGTACAGACTCAAGATGTAGTCTAGAGGATCTGCCGAAAACGATGGAGAATAGAGACGAATGGAGAAGGAGAGTGATGATTTTCCGTTCTCACGGCATGACATGATATATATATATATATATATATAGTGACACGCATAAGTATTGGATACATGTTATTTCCTGTTATAACTCTTGTTTACGTTCGCCATTTTGCCTGATATTTAGTACGTAATATCTTGTAAAGTTGTTTTAGTTGCGTTTCGAAGGAAAATAAAAAAACTCATGGTTGAATCCTACAAATTATTCCACAAATTATATATATATATATATATAAGTGGTGTTACGCCCACTAACCTCCTATTTCAAAAACCATCAAACTAAGACAAACAAGAAATTCTGAACACAGCTGGAGAAATAAGTACAAACTCATGAGCAACGTTCTCTTATGGACTCCTACACATAGACACACCAGTATTGGCCGACGACCAAAGCTTTACGTACATCAGTTCTCTGCAAACACTGGATGCACTCGAGAGGACCTCACCAAAGAGATGGATGATAACGACGGATAACAAGAAAGTGCCAAGGAAACCCGTGCTGTCATTGCGACTTGATGATGATGATGACAAAAGCTATATTTGTTTGTTTGCTTGTTTGTTTATTTGTTTGCCTGTTTTGAAAGCAAATCACTAAAACAATCGATTCTTTACGCTTCAAAAAGTTTCTGCGTGTTCTGCTACAGGATTTGAAAAAGTCAGCGATTTTTCCCTTAAGGCGTTAGATAATTTGCAAATTTTGCTTTAGAATAGCTAAATTTTAAAAAAAGAAGTAATGACAATTAATTAGAAAAACTTGTAAGAAAAAAATAATTGATTTGTTATTCATTTTTAGAATTACTTTATATAATTCTATTTTAGTTGAGGATGGACGGTAAATGAGCGATTGTTTTGTAGACGGCATTTATAATTATCCCTGGCCTTGATAATTTTTTCTTTATTCAATTAAATTTGGACTTCTTCCCATCTGGTAAAGTTAGCATTATTGTCAATCTGAATGACCCACCAGAAAAGTGAACAAGATTTCATACAAAATTAGATACGAGATGCATACGATAAGTTTCCAGACTTTTTTCGTCTGGGCACTTTAGTAGGGTGTATTCCAATTGCTGCTGTAGCTGTTCATTTGAACCTGAAATCATAAAAATTTGCCAGCTATCTCATAAGATGTATAGCAATAAGATACTGAATTTTCAAGAGTCTATGACGATTTTAAATGGCTGTACAAAAAAGTCTGGAAACTTATCGCATGAACTTCGTAAATATATTTACCGATAAAAGTGAACAACTTACCAAATCTGTTTTCTTTTTCTGATCCCTCTCTCTCTCTCTCTCTCTCTCTCTCTCTCTCTCTCTCTCTCTCTCTCTCTCTCTCTGTAAGTGCATACATATATATTTCAAAAAGAAACATGTTGATATAAATTAGTATTCTTCATAGCCTGATTTTTTTTTTTTTTTGCATGAAATTCAAGAACAACATTAAGAATCGTTTCTGCAGGACAAAATTCATAAACGCAGTTGGATGAAAGAATGCATCGATTCTTAATGTTTGTTTTTTTTTTCATCCAATAATTTCCAGTAGAATTTTTCAAAGAAAATGGCACATATTTTTTATAGAACTATGGAGTGTAAGGTGTTTACGACTGAAGAGTGTACACTTTAAAGGTGAGAATGAAAAAGTGTTTATTTGTCTCAGACTGTTTCAGTCATCAAATACAAAAATTCACATCGAATTACTTATCATGAGGTAAGAACAGTTCTCCATATTTTAAACGATTAAACGGACGGAATGAAGGTAGAGTATTTACATTAGAAAAAACTTGAAAAATATCGGCACATGTTGGATATTAGTTTGCGACACGAACACCTACTTTTTTGACTGGAGAATCATCTATGATTTTAAAGGCCCACCTATATGCTATGGAATGGATTACAAGAACATTTTCACATGCTTCTTTATATATATATATATATTTATATATATATATATATATATATATTGGTTCATGTAAGGCATATCAACACTTGATCGTTAATAAATGCCGAATCCTGTTTATACATATACGTATTTATAAGGAAACAGTTTGTTGGTAATTTTATTTCTAAATAGTTACAGCGAAGTTGTTTGCATATAGTTAAATGTTTTAATGTATTTCTTCCTGAAACTAATAATTCTATTTAATATTAATCATATATTTGCACACAATTTATTGGTTTTAAGTATTGCTAACGCGAATACTTTTATTTGTATACAGTAAATAGTCCCCAGTTTTGCTATGTAATACCAATAATTCAAACTAACATAAGTCATTTGTTTGCACATTGTTAAATGTTTTGGTAGATTTTAAGCAAGTCAGAGCTCATTATTTTGCACACAGTTAAGTGGCTTCAAGTATTAATATGTAACACTAACAATTTGATTTAACCTCAGGCATTTTGTTACATATTGAACATTAACAGGCTGTATACTTCGTGAATTTCAAAAACAGGATGCACTTGTGTTACAAAATAAACAAAAGACAGCTGAAATGCCACGTAAATTACATATCAACCATTGTTGGTTATTTAATGCCAAATCCATTTTTATATATACATTTTTATATAAACAGTTTTATTTCAAATGATTTAACTTAAGTACACAGTATAAATATTAAAACAAGTTCTCTTTCAATAAATTTACTTTAGCATAAGCACACTGTTGAGGTTTTTTAACCTATACATAGGACCCTATAAGTTGCTACCGGTCTGGACAAGAGTGGACTCGGGAGCGATGGTAATGAAAGGGATACTCCGCATTCCCCAACGCTGTTGCATTACTGGAGCCTTATAATCTGATTGTTTAGTTCCATATACAGGACAACCGTAGGGGGGAATCTGACCGCTCTGCATAGAATCAGTTGGTATATTCTGCAGCCCCAGTCGACTGAGCCATTGACAGGGTTCTCATAAGAATATATATATATATATATATATATATATATATATATATATATATATATATATATATATATAATGTTAGAAATTACCATGACTAGAAAATCCGGCAAACACCTACATGCGACACGTGGAGCACTTAACAGCTGTTTCGACCTTATTAGGTTTCATCAGCAGTGTGCACACCGTGATCTCCACCACTGGTGATCGAACCAACAACCACAGTATGCAGAAGCCAAAATTGTACCACTGGGCCACCGGTTCATGCCACATATAATTAATATAATAAATAAATAAATATAATATAATAAAAATCGTCTAAAATTATATATATATATATATATATATATATATATATATATATATATAAAGATTAGACTAGCAGATAATAATCAAAGGGGTAGGATTATCCAGTTGAGTGCTCAATGATAACGGCTATCGATTGTATAATTAATTTCGGATCAAAAATACATCGAAACTCAAGTGCAGAGGGAAAACATTTCATTATAAATTTATTTCAGGTCTATGGTGACCGTCTTCCCATGGAGACAGGAATACGTATTCCGTTCTCTATCTGAAGAGGGTCACCATAGATCTGAAATGAATTTATAATGAAATCACTAAATTGAATTTTTTATTATACAATAATAAATTTATAATAAAGTCACTACATTGATTTTTTCTTTCGATTTTATAAAAGTATATACATGTGCTTGTATATATACATATATGCGTGAGCGTGTGTGCGTGTGTGTATTTGTGTATATATATTTATATACGTGTATGGGGAGTATGTGGGTCGATGTGTGAGTACTAAGTAAGAAAAGAAATAAAATATTCAGAATATGTATATATTTATACTTTTATATGTCAACGTAATTTTTCGGAAATAGTAATTTTCATACAAACCAAAAAATAAAAATGTACTTTATTGTATATTCCTTTGAGCAGGTAATCCCCTGACGAAGATGATAAACAGATGCATGATTATATGTGTGTATATATGAAATATAAAAAGAAAACAATATTCTGAGGATGTATATATTTGTTTATGCATATGCATAATACGCCATTGTTTAACGTATCGGTTTTTTAAACCATCCTTAGATTGATGTTAACGTGTGATGCTTGGCCTTATTCGAAATTATTTACAAAGAAAAAAAATTAAATCCCCAAATGATAAAATTCTTAGCTTTCTATAATCGTTTATAGCATTCTGTTTCAAAATGTATTAGACGTAATAAGTTTTCAAAAACATTTCGTTTTATTTTTGTCCATTCATTTAAAAAAAACATTTATTTGCTACAGATTTAAAAGTAAAAATGGTCTAAAATCTGAAGCTAGAGTATATATATGGGGTGGCAGGGTATTTTATATGGGGTGGCAGAAAAACTTTATTGGTGAAACTTCATGATCGATCCAAAAACGTGTGTTGTATAGCCACATAATATATATGAAACTATACACATATACAGATTCATCTACATATTGACGCAATGAATAACGAACGAAGACTTCTTTAAAAAAATATACCTCTCACTTTATTTGAAAGGTTGGTGTGTGTGTGAGAGGGAGTTGGAGACTGAACAAAGACTGCAACATATTGACCTCCCCAGCCCCTCCGGGCATCGCCGTGTGTCATTCTCGTTCTCCTGGACTGCTCAACCGGGGGCCTGGGGGCCCAGCCTCTCTAGGACATATTCTCATTCCAGCATCTTCTCTCAAACTCATTTTGTCTCCAACTCCCAATCGGGGGCCCCGAGGGCCCCTTCTGTTGGATGGTGGCTTTCTCTACCACATCTCGTCTCCAACTCGTCTGATGTCCATCTCACAGTCTTCCTGTCTTCAACGAGTTATATAATAATTCAATCGCCTAATCAATCTTTGGAATGGCATGTTTGATCGTCATCAAGCGGAAATAACAGTCATGCAGTTCACAGGTCACTCTCTTCCGGTGCATCAGTCTATGAGTGTACCATGGGATTTTTACCTTGTCCCATTTTTTCAGCCAAGCCCGCCTACGCGATTTCTTCTCATAACTGCCATCGGAATGTGTCACTTCCTTCCGGTGCATCACTTTGGAATGGCATATTTGGCCGGGTCCAAGGTCAACATACAACACGTGTTTATGAACACATTAGCGATTACAGAAATTATCACGGTATAAGTGCGTTAATGAAACACAATTCAGCAATCAAACATAATTTCTATTTTAGAGATCCTGAAATAAATAACACTGAAAGATCATTTCGAAGAATAACACTATCAAACACCCGTTTATTTTTCAATTCATCTCCTTATTTTTTTAATTAGTTCTTGTTTAAATATCACCAATTACAATTAGTTTTAATTAATTATTCATAAATTATACAAAATTTTAATAGTTTTTCTATGATTTCTAATCTAAATATTTTCTCACCAAATCTTTAATTGCGAGCAACGGGGAATACGTTACTTTTTTATAAAAATAAAAACAATATCAATAACAAGTTTATGAATATTTTCTAAATTTACAAACTCTTTTTTTAGTTTTTTAAGTCATCTGCAAGTACTTTACTTTTTTTTTAAATTAAAGAAAACAAAACAGAATAAAATGAAATAAAACTAAACCGTATCCAACACTAACAGCTTATTAGTGTTCGAATTTTTTATTCTATTCTATTATATTTGTCTTTTATTAGCTCAGTCATTTAGGGTTATATAATACCCCGACTGCATCTAAGCAGAGGGTAAGACCCCACATGAAACAATTGTTCTGGATATGCTGCTAAACTGTGTCTAATTTTGAAGCTCCCGGCCTGGACCTTTGGGGAACGCGGATTTGCCCTTTATTTCTATTAGTCAAACTATACCGTTACATACCAAATAGAAGGTTAAAACATTACATGGAAGAAATAGAAGTTTCCAATACTACAGTGTTCAAATGGAAGTTCGTGCTGGTGTCGTCTCAATAGATATTTGTACTACTACATGGACGCTTCAACTACCACGTGCCTAACGTGTTCATGAGTGTAGTACTACGTCATAAGTGTCAGTCGGACTTCGTGAAAACCTCTATGTGAGAAAAAGTGACGAACACACAAAAACCCCGTCTTGGTTCACTAATACAAAAGTATCTTCACAAATACACATTTTAGTAGACGTCGGAGAGAGAGAAACATAGCTCCCCCCGAACTGGAACTCGTAATTTTCGTCTGTTTTTACGTGGCTGGTGTTCAACTTTCGTCTTTACCTCGTCGCGTCTCCCAGCCAACTGACTTTTAAACATGAGTCGCTTGTGGTGTTGGAGGAAGAAATATATCCAGTGGTTCCTCACCTGCGTAGAAGATTTGGAACACCCGGGTTTTTTTCAAGTTATTTTTAATTACCGCTGTCATTCAAGCGTAACTTGGTAACCTACAAGAAGTGATTTGGCCTGACACTCAGTGATGAACTAACCGTTCGTAGACTGTCTACTTTTTCTTATTATTATTTTCTTCTCTTTTTCTCCTTCTTCCGAAATTAGCTTCCCACTCTCTTTTTAACTTTAACCCTCCAAAAGTCGCTTAATCACGTTACCACAGCTCCACAGTAAACCTGTGTACTAGTACTCTTAGGGTGCCATCTACCGGTGAACTAGAACTGTTTAATCATTTACTAACCAGGAAAAATTTAATTACGAGCAACCAAATGATTAATATTAAATTGAATTATCAAAATTAGATAGAAATACTAGGAAATATTTAACTGTGTAAGAATAAATGAACTTTTACTCGTTTAGAAATAGGCTCCATACAACTTATTCGCTTAAAAATCATATAACAGATTCGGTATCCAAGGTGTTTGATATGCCATAAAATACTACTAACTAGCCAAACTTATTTTTTGTTATTTTTATGCGTTTTGAAACAGAACGACATTGACTATAAAAGAATGCTAAAAAATGTATTTTTTTAAATTATCATCATTTAAAAATGATTTTTTGAGTAAGACACAATGTTATATATTAACATCGCCTTGAAGATGGTTTTGAAAAAAAAGTAATCGTCAAACAATGGCATATTACGTATTTACAAATATATACATCCATTGAATAGCTTGTTTTGTTTGTTTTTGTCTTTTGTAATGTTTTCTTTTGTTTTGATTTTATTTCGTTTTTGTTGGTTTTTTTTGGGGGGGGGGTCATATTTTCTATTTACATGCCATCAGATTTATTTCTAATAGATAGATAGATAGATAGATAGATAGATAGATAGATAGATATTTCACAGAAGTCCATTTCATGGAAATTAAAGTGTTATCCAATGCAATATACCTGATTTGTTTCTAATAGTGTGGAAGAGAGGTTTGCATGCACGCATAGATAGATAGATAGATAGATAGATAGATAGATTGATAGATGGATCCTCTGCCAAATGAATTTTTCAGTACATTTGAAAAATATCAGTTTTTTTGTTGGTTAATCATCATCTATTGTGATAAATATTAGCTATGATGATGATAATTATTATTATTATTCTAACGAAAGCATTTTGTTTTTCTCGACGGGATATGAAACATTCATTTTGCCTCGGGTGTAGTTTCCCGTGTTGACTAATGTGATCTCTGCTGTTTTCAAATCAACAACTCATTCATCTTGACAGTATGCTTGAGAGAACTTAAATCTCTTGCCCCATGGGAAAGATTTCCGTCTTTATTTGCAAAAAATAAAGAAGACAAAAGAAAAAAATAAAAGTTTGCTGTCCTTTCCAGATAAGATTTTCAGTTAGTTAAGAGGTCAAATCACTAAAAATAAAATATCTTTTCACACATGGCCACCTTTTCACAGCTTATTATAATGATTTACTCGAAATTGATAGATAGATAGATAGATAGATAGATAGATAGAATGTTGTTTTCGGAGTTCTATGTTTATTTGGGTTTTATGGCATATAACCATTGTCGATTATTTAATCCAAAATTCATTTTTACACAAATAGATAGCTACATTTACACCAATTCAGTGAGAAATTTAATTGTAATAAACATTTCTATTTCAAGCTATTCAGTTTAGTCAAACAGTTCTAATTCAAAAATGTATATGCCTCGGAAAAAACAGACTTATTGGATTTGAACTTCGTCAAAAACAAAGAATGATACGAAATCTCTCGATGAACGAACGGAACGTGGATTCTGCACAAGTTTTCTAATAGATCAGATGACGTAGTTTAAAGCAACAAACGCTGATTCCTTGATCAAACGGCCAACTTTTCTTTGTCATAAACAGCCAACGTTTTCTTGTTTTACAAATTTTCCAAAGTTTTTAATTTATTTTTACACTTTTTACACATCCATCGTTAACTTACCATCACTAATATAACCCCTCATAGCTCTGATGATGGTTCAGCAGAACCGAAACGCTATACAAATAAGTCAAATGATTACATAAAATAAACTAAATAGCCCATAATGAAATGATATGCCGTTATATAACCCAAAATAAACAATTTTATTTATTTCATCAATTTTTCTAAGCTCTTTATAAAGTCCCCAGCACCCGAACAATAACGTGTTCAATTTCAATTTGTGAAAATCAATGATTCAGCTTTTTTCTGGTTCAGGATATATAGTCACAGTCGAATGTGTGGTACGTTCCATTTTCCTGTTTTGGGGAGATCATTCCGAGTGCACAAACTACTATTGGTATCACTTGTGTTATCAGGCAAGATCCATGAATTTATTTATCGTTTAGCTTTCTTTTATTTTGAACGTGTCGTCCGCTTGAATATCTAAATTCAATTGGTGGCAAGTTTTATTTTATCAATCAATACTGGTTCTAGTATCTTAGCTAAGATTTGGTCATCGGCCTGATTGTTGTGATTTTGTATATCAATCCTCGGAGATTATTTAATACCAAATCCTATACGCTCCCCCAAGTGGGTTGAGCACTCTGGCGAAGGAAATTTCGCATAATGCAAAGCTCTTCGAACGAATTGAGCACTGACGTAGTACGCTTGTTGGTCCAGTGGTCTGAGACTAAGTCTAACGTAAAGTTGGGCGGGTTTCGATCCCTGCTTCAAGCGTTCTACGTATCTAGCCACTCCGAAGAGTTATGTCTGTCTATGGGTGACAATAAATATATAATTTCCAAACGAATAGTAAGTAGGTAAAAATTTTAAACTAGCTAGATCTCATTTGTTTGCTCAAAGTTAAATGGGTTCAAGAATGGTAAATGATTAAACAGTTCTAATTGACCCATGGATGGAACTCAAAACAGCTACTATCACTCTAGTTCAGAGGGGGTGTCCTCGTGGTATAATGGTTAAAGCGATGGAATCGTAGTACACAAGTACGTACTCCAGTCGCACTATTATGTTCACTTTCGGGCAAATACCCTTGGGAAAGGTATGAACCCCCTTATCCTCCCAGCTATGGGTTAAATAGTTCCACTACTGTTCTTCTAGGAGAATGGCTTTGGCATTAGATAACCTACATAGGTCGATATGCCATTAAACAAAAAAAACCAAAAAAACAAACCTAGTACAGAGTAGGGCTGATAATGAAGGGTTACTCCACATTCCCCAAAGCTCCAGAACAGGAAACTCACCATCAGATGGCTTATTATTGAATGCAAGAAATTCGTTGTGGTAGAGGTTCAGATGATGTATTCTACAGCCTTTTCCAACTTGGCTAGTTCTATTTGTATCTCAAAATTCCAGAGAATGTTATCAGTCTAGTTTTCTTGGGAAGATTCGGGTTTTTAAAAATACCTTTTTTCAGTATGGTCAAATAATAACTTCCTGCACAATTTCCAGAGGATCCCCCTCCCCAACCAGGCATGACTTGTTTTGTATTTCTTTTTTGTTAATTTTCTAAATCGAGGTTGAAAGTTTATCATTTTTCAAATAAAATTAAATTCAATAATGTTGAAAATAATATTGCTTGAAAAGTTACCTGTCGTTTTCTAAAAATTAAAATGTTTTACAGATACACTTACAAAACTACTCAAACACAGAACACGCCGATTGTATAGTAGATGAACATGATTTATATATTTAATTGATGGAATGTTTTCCTTTGCTATTTGTTTAGATCACTTTACATTACTCGATTGTGATTTGCAATCCATTTCACACTTAGACAAAAAGAAACGGGAAAAAACACCTTAATCACGCTAACTGACATGAATTATATCAGTTGTAATTTTGTTTTTATATTCTTTAGAATTATCTACTTTATTTTCGCCTTCTTACTGACAGGCCCATATTATAATATACTGTTAAAGGGCTTATGCCACAATGTTTATAGTCTTGTTATTCGCTTGTTATTTTTGGTTTTGTTTTGTTCTCTTCAGTCAAGGCAAAAATAATTTACAAGTGTAAAGGTTCTTTTTATTTTATTGTTTTTTTTTTATTTCCTTATCGTGCCTTAATATATATATATATATATATATATATTAAGGCACGATTTTGGTATCTGTTACTAATGGACAAAAAGCACACTAAATCAATGCATTAAACAACTACCTTGTATCTATGTTGCCATTGATTAGAACTTATATCCTTATTTGTAGGTCTACGCCGTGAAATTGAAGCTGATTGAAAAGTTTTAAGAACATGCTGGGTTTTAACTAAGTTGCTTGTCAAAATTCGTAGCCAAGGATATATATATATATATATATATATATATATATATATATATATATACGAGGAGCATACG
>CAUZXS010006020.1:0-67941 GCA_963585895.1 Sepioteuthis lessoniana
ATTTCTTCCCCTTCGTCATGTGACTGAAATTATTTTGCTAATGTAGCTAACGAAGTGGGATGGTATAAATAAAAAAAAAATCTCTTTTAAGAAATGGAAAATCGTAGATTTAGAATTCAAGCGAACGTATGGTATTATTGATTCCGTGGTGTAATGGTTATCGTCGTAGGAAATGGACACGGCGACACGAGTTCAAATCCTGGACGAGACTGATTGCATTTCACATAGCATTAATACCCTTGTGAAAGGTATGAATCCAATTATTCTCCCTCCCTCTCTCTCTATATATAATCTATTATCCTCATTTTTTTGGCTCATTCCGTGCTTAATCGTTTCATGTATTTAGAAAGCAGAAGAAGGAACACCATCCTCAGACAGAAATAATTTACGTTTTGTTTTCATAGTGCTCTACTGACCGGCATAGGAGCACTTTGTTTCACCTTACGTTGGTGAACAATTGTATTTTTGTCCTCATAAACATAAAAAAAATCCTTTACTTACGCTGAGAATGATGATGGGTAAGATGTTCGACTGTCGCAAAGTCAGCTGGGTTTCAATCCCAGCTTGAAGCATCTCTCGGATTTAGTCTGTGGATGACAATATATATATATATATATATATATATATATATCCGGGGCGGAGACGGGATAGTGCTACTCGTGCCCGTCACGACCAATAACTCGGTCAATGTTATTCAAAATGGATTAAAAATCATCCATTAATTTCAAGCAAACATACATAGTCTGATCTCAATTAAATTACATATCTATTCAAGTTTCAATAACTAAGTAGCCAAAAGTTCATAAATATATCTGGGAATAATACAACGATGCTGTTTTGAATGGATGGTCTTTGTCCGGCCACCGTCAGATTCATTGAACATCCCATAAAATCGGCTATAATGTTGAACACGCGCTATCCGTGCCCAGACCCTTATAATAACAGTAATGTTAGAGAAATACGCTTTTGGCTGTAGCCAATAGCAAGAGCAACCCTCACCCCGTGCTGAAAAATCTTAGCACAGACTGCTGATAGATATATTGGGAAGACGGAGCTGGACAGAGAGAGAAAGAGAGAGAGAGAGAGAGAGAGAGAGAGAGAGAGAGAGAGAGAGAGAGAGGGAGAGAGGATAGCAGATTAGAGCCGTCGCCGACGTCACCATCATCGCTATGGTAAATGTTGGTTAAACGGCGTGTTTTAATTCGTTTTTTTCACTAACAGATGTCTATTTCTATAATGAATGTTGCATATATTACATTCTGTAACTAAAATTTGTTTATTTGAATACATTTTCAACAAATAATCTTTATTTTAAGCGAAATTGAAACTACTAGCTGTGTCTGTGTATATTGTCATCAGTTTCTTTATTCTAATAAACATATTTTTCTCGTCATAGTAATGAACATCTTCTCTTTTCTTCTATAGTTTTGAAAGGAAAAAAAATTATCTTATCTACTGTATTAACAAGACTACAAATTATATAGTATCTTGATTGTTTACAAAAAAAAACACCATGAGAGGTACGTTTGTCAATCTGTGCTATACAATGGAGAATCACGCAATAGCAACTATGATGACTTACTTTGGGTCCACGGACCACGGGTTGGGAACTGAAGTTGATAGAGGGCAGGGGTGCACGAGTAGCGAAAATAGGCTAGAGTCGCCACTGATACATATATATATATATATATATATATATGAAAGTGTGCTGAAAAGTTCATAGGGTGAAAAGTTAATCGGATGACGTCATATCTGCAACACTGATTGAAGGAATGTGTGTCCACAAGGGGGACTATGATGAAAAAAAAAAAAGCCTTATTTAGTTACATTCCCTGAGAGTATCTTGATGAGCCAATGAACTTTTCATCCGACCCTCGTATATATATATATATATAGTTTGTTTATGATTTTAACGTCCAGCCAGGCAATGAATATACGTACTATTTCTGCCAGGAAATTAACTTTCGAATAATGAATTAGCACATATACTTCACTGCTATAGCAATTGGTTCTAAAATGTGAAAACGATAAATTTGTACTCATGATTAAACACGTGCATGTCAGAGAAATACAGCCCGTGGTGTAATGGTTATCGTCGTAGGAATTGGACACGGCGACAAGAGTTCAAATCCTAGACGAGACTGATTTGCATTTCACATAGCACTAATACTCTTGGGAAAGGTATGAATCCAGTAATTCTCCCTCCAGCTATGGGTAAACAGTAGGGCAGAATAGGTTCTTCAGCCTTGGTAAGGCAACTAGTCTAGGAGAAGGAAAACTCTGAATTCAAACCTGTTAAACTCCGCTTAAAAATGACCTTGTGTCATATCCTGCCAGAGCGGAGGGGTTGGTAAATATGGGTATTATTGATCCCATAAAATCTTGTGTACAAGTTTCTAATCATTAATATTAGTCATAAGCAAATTACGGGATATCCAGTAGCTTACATATCCAGTAGCTCACATAAGGAATTTGTTAGCCCTAAAACTCGGAAAAAAAGTGATCGTTGGGCGTTTATAAGCATTTTTAAAGTCGTAGTTTTTTTTTATCGATTCAATTTTTTTATATTAGTTTGTACGTGTGTATGCAGCTCACTAAAATGAACTCTTTGTAGAAAGAGTACGAGGTCACATTTGTTGTAGGATCCCAGATATTAATCCCCCTCTGGGTCGGGTATAACCACATCACATTATCCATGAAAAATAACAAATACAAATACAAATTAACGTGGGACCCAAACAGCAGGTCTGTTTGTTACGATCGGTAGTTGCTCCCTTCATTCTCTACATGTAGGATATGTTCGGCATCTTATTTCAGGCTCACTAATAAAGACTGAAGCAACAATGTGTCTGATAGACATCAAAGATAAAAATGACCTAGACAAGTCAATAAGTACTCTACTGTTATTTCAAAAGTCATCCTACGCAAAGTCGACATGGGAAAATGGATGATGGGTAGAATCTGCTAAATTTTAATTTAGTCAATGACTTACCGACACAGTCAGGTTGGTTTTAAAGAAAGGCTGGTTATCTAACCTTGAGATACTAGAAATATATGGATAGGTAAATCGTAAAGAAACATATAAAAGCGATCCCCCTAAATAAATTGAAACACAAACCATTGAAAACCAAATCACCACTGAAGCTATCACTACAAAATCAATATTGACACAAAAAGACTGGACAGATGTAGAATTGATAAAAATCACGAGTGAACAGAAGACTACATTACCATCTCTGAGAAATCAAGGCTGGAAAAAAATCAAGGTAGAGACTGAAAAAGTAAATAAAGTATTGCAACATATCCCAATAGACAGCATCACTGAACTGAACGAGTTAATCTACGTATGAGCAAAACTACTCTGAGATTAAATGGTTATATCTCATAGGAATTCGAACAGAAATACAAAATCTGGATGAAAAGTAAGGTGAAACATACCAGAAAGAAAAGATCCCCAAAAGACAGACGCAGACAAGTCTGACAACACGAGAAGAAATAAATCCAAAGGTATTGGCGATAGAAGAGAAACTCAAAAGATACCGTTTGGTTTGGTTTGGTTTCTTTGTTTAATGGCATATCAACTCTTTTTAGGTAATTTAATTCCAAAGCCATTATCCTAGAAGAAGAATAAGGGTACTATTTAACCCATAGCTGGGAAGATAAGGGGGTTCATACCTTTTGCCCGAAAGTGAATGTAATAGCGCGACTGGAGTACGAACTCGCGTACTACGATTCCGCAGTCCATCGCTTTAACCATTACACCACGAGGACCCCACCCCGCAAAAAAAAGATACCGTGAAAAAATCAAAGAATGCAAACAAAACAGAAAATTACAAAATAACGAAAGAAATTCTACAAACAGATTGGGGGAGGGAGTACAAAAAGATAAATGAGCAACTGAAGGCAGAAGAGAGAAAACATTTTTGGTTTGGTTTCTTTGTTTAATGGCATATAAACCTTTGTAAGTTATTTAATGCCAAAGCCATTCTCCTAGAAGAACAGTCTTGGTTCTATTTAACCCATAGCTGGGGGGATAAGGGGGTTCATACCTTTCCCAAGGGTATTTGCCCGAAAGTGAACGTAATAGCGCGACTGGAGTACGAACTCGCTTACAACGATTCCGTAGTCCATCGCTTTAACCATTACACCACGAGGACAAGATAAGATAAGAAATCTATAACTCGCTTGGATACCAAGGGACTATTTTTGGAAAAAGAAAAAGAATGTTGCAGGATAACAAGAGGAACAAATGACCTACTATATATAGACTAAAATATCATCAAAGAAGCAAAAACGTCACAGAAAAATGTAGCCATAAGATGGATTGATAATAATAAAGCTAATCATATCGTCCGGAAAACGCGGATAATAGTTTTTAAAAATCTAGAGAATATCTTACAAAAACATAAACTTAATCTCGAATGCCATGTAAAACTGGAGGGTGGATTTCAAAGCTGGAGCCCAAACCCAAATCCAAAAGGAGACACCCGGGAAACCCGATCTTGGTACTGATATTTGCTATAGCAATAATAACACTCAATCACGTAATTAGGAAATGTACAGAGGTCTACTTGAAAAAGATTAATCCCTTTATGCACATAGAAAGGGTGTCCCTGTGATGTATTGGTTAATGTGCTGGACTGCGCAATCGTAGTACGCGAGTTCGAATTCCAGTCGCACTATTATTTTTACTTTTGGGCAAATACCTCTGGAAAAGGTATGAAATCACATATTCTCCCATCAATGAGTTAAATATTACCACTACTGTCCTTCAAAAATGGCGTTGGCATTACATAACCCAAGAAGGTTGATATGCCATTAAATAACAAACAAACAAACTTATCTATATGGATTACATAAAGGTAGATGCAACCCTCCCCCCCAAAAAAACGAAGATAGAACTGGAAACCTTGATACAAACAATCAGAATATACAGTTAGAATATAAGAATGGAATATGGCACTGATAAATGCGCCATATTGATAATGAAAAGTGGGTGCGGAGAATCAGTGGGAGGAATAGATCGATAAAATCAAGAATATATTAGGACCCTTGGAGAGGAAGACAATTTTAAGTACTTAGGAATACTGGAAGCGGAGAAGAAAGAAAGAAAAAAGAAAAATCTATCTCAGACGAGCAAGTAAGATTCTTGTAACTAAACTCTGAAGCAAACATTTCATCAAAGGGATCAACGCCTTTTGTTAGATACTCGGTACCATTCTTAAAATAGACAAAGAAGGAACTAAAGAACTAAAGAACGAGAAAATTGAGGACGGTACACAAGGCTTTACATCTGAGGGATGACATAGAATGTATGTGTCAAGAAAAGAATGAGGAAGAGGACTCGCTGGCACTGAGGATTTCGTGGATGCATCAATACAAGGACTCAAAAGTTCTATTAAGAAGAACAAAGAAAGATTGAATTCGGCAGTTCTTTGCAGCAGTAGCAACTTAAGTACAAATGGGAAAACGACAAAGCTAGAATACAGAAATGAGAAGAAAACAAGTGTATGGATATTTCAAGCGACAAACCGCCATAAGGATCAATTATGTTAAAGCGAAGATTGATAATATGCTACCAAATAGCAAGAGTTACTCATGCAGGGAAAGAAAGCAAACTATTAATCACATTATTAGAGAATACAGCAAACTAACTCAGAAGTACTAGACAAGGTACGTCTGGGGGGAAAGGTGATAACTGGGAACTGTGCAAGACATAAAAATTTGATTATTCTATCAAATGGTGTATGCACAAACCAGAATCCGGCCTAAAGAATGAGATGCATGAAATTCTCTGTGATTTTGAAATACAGACAGATCGTCTAATCTCAGCCAGAAGACGAGATATAGTGATAGCTAAAAAAAAAAAAAAAAAACAACAAAAAAATAAACAACAAAAGACGAAGACAAATGTTCTTATAGGGAGTGTTGCCGTTTCAGCTGACCACAAAGTGAAAATAAAAGAAATCTAAAAGACTGACAAATACTTGGATCTTACCAGAGAACTAAAAAAATCTGTGGAACATGACGGTAATACCAATTGTAGTTGGCGGACATGGAACAATCAATGGGAAAAAATATCCCAAAAGAGGAAGCAACCCCCCCACTAAATATATAGAATGCATATAATCACAATCATTCCTCATCCAAGTTCTTGGGTAAACACCCGGTGATGGATTTTGAGAAACCGAAAATAAAACTGAATAATAATAATAATTAAAAAAAGAACCTGCCAAATTGTGGACTTTGCCGTCCTGACAGAGTAAAATTGAAAGAAAGCAAAAAGAGAGATAAGTACCTTGTGAGGGAACTGAAAAAAAAAAAACTGTGGAACTTGAAAGTGACGGTGATGACCAATTATAATCTGTGCACTCGGTGCAGTCACCAAAGGATTGGTAAAAGGACTGGTCGACTTGGAAATAAGAGCACGAGTGGTGACCATCCAAACGACAACATTGGCCAGAATACTGAGAAGAATCCTGGAGACTTGAGGAGACTTGCTGTTACTCAAAATCCTGTGGAAGATCATCAGCTAACGCTGGTTTGAAAAACTCGAAAAGGAGTAAAATAATAATTATGGTTGGCGAATTTGGAACAGAGGCCAAGAAAAGTGACTGGAAGAATTGAAAATCAGCGAAAGAATGGAGACTATACAAACCAGACCATTGTATAAAGTCGGTTGGAATTCTCGGAAGAATCTTGTAGACATGTGGATACTAGCTGTCACTTAGATTCCAGTGAAATACGTCCAATTAAAACTGGCTAGGAGTGAATCTCTTCTAATAGCAGCTCAAAACAATGCCATAAGGACCAATCGTATCAAAGCAAGAATAGTTAAAACGCAACAAAACAGCAGATATATGTTACGTGGTGAAAGAGATGAAACGAACAATCACATGATAAGCGAATACAACAAACTAGCGCAGAAAGAATAAAAGACGAGACATGACTGAGTGGGTATGGTGATTCACTGGGAATTGTGCAAGAAACTGAAATTCGCCTATACGAAAAACTCTTCAGTGATAATATTTGCCAACGTCTCCTACCAGACGAGGCTTGACACAAGGTCAAAAGCCCGAAGGCCGATTAAAGTGGGGATAAAGGGGAGGGGAGGTCGGGAACGAACCGAGACTCGAACCCTGCTCACTTTGTGCAATGTGAGCCTGATGAGGCAAGCAGTTTCACGAACCCAAATGTGGGTCCGGGCACGTATACCGGGTTATGGCTTAAACTAGCCCGCAAGGTCTAGTGCCATGCATAGGTTTAGTTTGCAGAGTCACGATCCGGACCGAAGTCCAGAGCGTGGGCCATGGTACCGCCTCTGCATAAAAACTCTTCTGTGATATTAAGATACAAATGAATCTCCTAATCTCGGCCAGACGACCAGACATAGTAATAATCAACAGAAAAAAGAAAGAAAAGAAGAGAGAACTTGCCGAATTGTGGACTTTGCTGTCTCATTTGACCACAGAGTAAAACTGAAAGAAAGCGAAAAGAAAGATAAGTATCTGGACTTTGCTAGGGAATTGAAAAAAACTGTGGAACATGAAAGTGACGGTGATTACCAATTGTAATTGGTGTTCCTGGTACAGTCATCAAAAGATTGGTACAAGGACTGGAGGACTTGGAAATAAGAGGACGAGAGCAGACTATTCAAACTTCAGCATTATTGAGATCGGCCACAATACTGAGAAGAGTCCTGGAGACATGAGGAGACTTGTTGTCACTCAAACTCCAGTGAGAAGCCATCGGCTAACTCTGGTGGGAAAAACTTGAAAAGAAGTAAATAATAATAATAATATTAATAATAATAATAATAATAATGAGAAGATGATGATGATGATGGTGATGATGATGATAATAATGGTACTAGGAAGAATGAAGATTTTAATGAGAGTAAAAAAAATTTAAAAAATGAGTACAAATAAAACGTAACTAAATAAAACAAAGCAAAAAAAGATAGTACAAATTATAGAAAGAACGATACCTGATAAAATGGTATTAACAAGACTCAGAAAAAGAAAAAAGATATATAATAGTAAAAAAAATGTCCTGTTTAATTACTTATTTCATTTCAATGCGAGATCTTTTTTCTCATCATTGTCGAAAATCCAAATAACGCCGTTCGCTTTTTCGTTTTTCCCCTTTTACCATTGCTGTTTTTTGTTTTCCATTTCTCCGTAAAACATTCCATTAAATATCTTAATACCCAATTCACGTCTTTCATAGCTGAAAATCCCTATTAACGCAACTCCCCAAAACAAAATGAAGTACAAACGTTGATTGAAACTTTTCTCCAAGATTCATAATATCCCCGATTAAAAAGAAAAAAAAAAGAGTTGGGGGGGTGTGCGATACTTAATATGACATTGGGGTTAACCGAAGGAGAAAATAGACGGTTGTAGGGGCCTTGCTAAACTCCCTGTTAACCTTTTATATGCCAAAGGGATCACTGGATGTGTCTTTGATTGGCGTGTTTAATTGGAAAGGGAGATAATCGTTGAGATGAACGTTGAGGACATGTTAGCAGTTGTGTATGACAGCCATGTTAATTATTGTTTCAAATTTAGTGGTGTTTTATTTTTGTTGCCTCCGAGTAAACGCTTGATGGAAAAGCGAGGGAGGAGGGAGATTGAATTTCATTTCATTGAGTCTGAGCGTTGCTAAATATTTGCCCCAAAGTTTCGACTGTAACTGACAATATTGTTAACAATAATTTTTTGTGTATTTTTTTGAGCGTGTGTTTCCGAATGTCTGGGTTAATATCTGAATCGTGATAAAAGGGTGAAATAATGGGACATGAGTCAGAAAGAAGGAATAGACACACACACACACACACACACACACACACACACACACACACACACACACACACACACACACATATATATATATATATATATATATATATATATATATCAGTGTGTGTGTGTTTGCAAGATAAACAAAGTAAAATAAATAAATAGATAAGATAATTTAGGATATATATATATATATATATATATATATATATATATATATAGAGAGAGAGAGAGAGAGAGAGAAATCCACAGACAGATCTGTATAGTCATCCACAGACAGATCTGTATATATATATATATATATATATATATATATATATATATATATATATATATATTTCAAAATCCACTAAGGGATTTATATTCTTTGAGAATTATTTCGAGCTTGTTGCTTTCGTCATAGCACATTTAGTAATTTACTAATGTGATACAAGGCCATATGAAAGGGGCACTCAATAATACTCGAATTCACTCATGTAGGTTTGTTACGAGTCAGATCGTGAGTCATTGGGTACCCCATTCATGTAGCCTTGTGCCATCCAAACAAAAACCTAGTAAATTACTAAATGTTCTCTGACGAAAACAGCAAGATAGAAACATACACGCATAAATGAAGGAAAAGAATAATTAAAAAGATATAAATCTCTTAGTGGACCCATTAATTTGAAATATTTACTTTTGTCTCTCTTTGGACCAAATATTGAATTTTTTTAAACACACACACACACACACACACACACACACACACACACACACACACACACACACACACACATATATATATATATATAGATTGATAGATATGTATTATTCAGTCCAGATAAACCGGAGTCAGGAATAATTCCGTCAGGACAAAACGTACGTTTTCAATGGAGAGGTAACTGAATTAATAGGAACGAATATAAATTTTGAATTTAAAATTTTAATTTTGAATTTAATTTAAGATAAGTATTACAGTAATCTTCACGTAAGATTAAACAGAAATGTTGTAATTCCCAAAATTATTATTAAATCTTGAGATTTACGTTTAAATGTATTTAGAATTTAAGTTTTAAAATTTTTTAAGATTTAATTTGCTGTAGAAAGTCAGTTTAGAATATACGTCTAGTTACATTATAGTGATTCCAACTGGTAATAATAAAAAGAAAAATCGGAAGTCAAAAATGGGGTGGAAACTCTTCGCCCCTCTTCTACCTCGTTTCACCCTTCCCTCCTTTATCTATTCTGATTGTAATTATTTTATCCATTTGATTTAAAGAAGTCCAGTTATTTTTGGTGTTATTGATTCATATCAATACCCATTACAGGATGGAAATAAATTCATAATCAAAATGTGACCGGTTTTTTGTTTTTCTTAAAGGTATATATATATATATATTAAAGAACACATATATAATACTTTTATATAATTATTACAAATGACTGTAATAATTACAAAGTATATAAATGCTACAAAAACAAGATTGACTCCGGCATTTTAATATTTACTAATTAAAACCAGATTATATTTAGTATGATAACCATGACCCACACTCAAACCACATACATAGGAAGAAGTGGCGAGAGAGGGTCAGGGATATCTGTGCTAGCGGCATGACATGATGATGATGATGATATTTTAGTATATTACTTTTTAAGAATTATACGAGCCTATATAGTTTTTAGAGAAGATTTTAGTAAATTTGCCATATGTAAGTAATGCTTTGTATCGTGTTTGAATCTATCAATATAAACTTCAAACAAACTACAAAGCAACAGTTATGCGACGTTTAATTTTCTCCTAGAATTGGAAAAGAGAAAACGGGCCATTGTCTTAATGAGTAAAGTGTTCGTCAATGGTCCAGGAGACTAGGGTTCAATCCCAGGTTGAGTCATACCAAATACAGGAAAATTGGTACTTCATGTCGTCTTGTTTAACAGTCAGCATTATAAGGTGCGGAACAAGGATAAAGTTGAGCTATCCTACGCCTAGGTGTAGTAGCTATTGAAAAGGGAGCCTTCGGGTTAACCCTTGACTGCAGTCGCCAACTTTACTTTAGGTATCAATTAATTTGATGAGAATAAAATCATCGAACTCATCTGAGAAAGATATTTTGCATTGTTTGGTTTCTTTGTTTGATGGTATATCAACCCTTGTGCACTTTTATAGAGGATATATATATATATATATATATATATATATATATATATATATATATATATATATGAGGATCATTAAATAAGTTTCCATACTTTTTTCGTATGACCACCTTTATTGATAGTACACACATGAAGCTCTAGTCTCCTTTGAAGTAATCTCCTACGGCTGCAATGCACTTGTTGCACCGTTCTAACAACTTCTGGAAGGCCCTATTAAAGTCCTCTTGTGTGAGTGTGTCAATGACCTTCGTCACATCCTCTTTCATCTCCTCAATTGTCTCATAACGACAGCCTATGAGCTTAGGGAATAACCAAAAGTGACAAGGAGCAAGGTCTGGAATATAGGAAGGGAGAGGAACTGTCTTGATACCCATCTTGGTCAAATAGTCTGTGACAAGGATGGAGTTGTGGACTGGTACATTGTCCTGGTGAAAATGCCACTGATCCGATTTGAAGAGTGCTGGCCTCTTCTCAAGGAATCTCTTCCTGAACTCCCTTAAAGCCTCAACATAGTAACCCTAACCCTAAACCTCTGGCCAATCAACTGTGGTGTATTGACTTCCTTACCCCTCTCACACCTCTCATCATACCTCACAGACTCCCTGCCTTCCTTGAATCTCTTAAGCCACTCAAAAACTCATGCTCGATTCATGCAAGGTGCTCCAAAAGCAGTCTGAAGCATTCCATACGTTTCTGTGTCATTTTTCCAATTTTAAAACAGAATTTTATTGCATATCGTTCTTCTAAAGTATAGGATTTCATTTTTGAAAGTCACCAGCTGTGACAATCGGGGTTTAGTCGGTTCATTCCAATTGCTGCTGTAGCTGTTCATTTGAACCTGAAATCATTAAAATTGGTCAGTCATCTCATAAGATGTATAGCAATAACATAGTGAATTTTCCAGATTCAAGGACAATGTTAAATGCCCATACGAAAAAAGTCTGGAAACTTATTGAATGCACCTCGTAATTTGGAATCATCATCATCATCATATCGCACTGGTAGCACGGATATCCCTGACCCTCTCTCGCCACTCCTCCCTATCATTCATCGCCCTAGGTAGGTCTTCAAAACAACATCCCGTATCCTCACATAGCTGCTGAATGTATGTTCGTGCTGGTCGTCCTGCTTTTTCACGGCCATGTGTGGGGGTCCATAAGAGTACATCTCTTATGAGTTCGTCCCTGCTTCTCCAGCAGTGTCCTGCATGTCTGGCTCGTCTAACTTGAATAGTTTTCGTGATAGGGGGCAGGTGGCCGTACAGTTGGTGTCTTGTGGGGTGTTGTCGCCAGGACTTGTTTAAGATTGCACGTAGCATTCTTGTGTAATTGCCGTCTAGCTTCTTCTCCAGCCGTTTTGTTAGCGTCCATGTAGTGCAGCCATATAGCAGTATCGATGTGACCGCTGCCTGGAAGAAACAGCGTTTCATTTTATCGGTTAGGTCTGATTTCCAAATAATCGATAACCTATTGATAGCTGTCCATGCTTTCGCTAACCTCGTTTCGATGTCCTTTTCGGTTGATTCGACGCTGCTTCCTAGGTAAGTGAATTTGTCTATTAGTTTAAGAGGGGTTCCTTCTAGAGTGGAGATGTCCCCCGTTTGATTATAGCACATATATTCCATTTTGTGTGCATTAACATAGAGGCCTATCTTTGCTGCTGCTCGTTCCAAACTATGCAGTAGTGTTTCGGCTTGGTCAGGTGTATTTGCCAGTATCGCTATGTCATCGGCGTAGTCGGCGTCGGTAATTGTTGTTGCGGGGTACCTTCTGCTTCTTTTCTTCGTCGGTTCGAAGCCATTCTCTCTGATTTTGTCAATCGATGTTCTAAGTACGTAGTCTAGACAAATGATAAAGAGGTACGGAGCCAGCGTGTCCCCTTGTAGTACTCCTGCAACAATGTCGAAGTATTCTGTGTCTCCATCTGGTGATCGTACTTTTACTTTAGTGTTTCTATAGAGAATCGTTATTGCCGCTACGGTTTCTTTAGGTATGCCGTACGCTAGTAGGATTTGTTCCATCTTTCCTCTGTGAATGGAATCGAAAGCCTTGGTAAAGTCAACAAATGTTTGATTTATCTTACGTTCCACATATTTATATCATACTGTCAGATTCACTACAAATCGATCACTTCAATATCTATATATACAAAGAGAGAGAGAGAGAGAGAGAGAGAGAGAGAGAGAGACGGGGTGGGTTAAAAATTTGATGTTTGTGATGGATTGGGTGTTTCAGAAAATCGATACCATTTCGATATTTCAGTAATTTTCAGTAATTTTCGTTCGAATGATCACAAATTTTGGCAACATGTGTGGGAAACTAGTCAAAATTTTATGTCAATGTTTAAACGCCTTTTTATATTCCAGTGAATGGCATTTCTCTTCTTGAAAAGAAGAAACATCAACGATTAAACAGAATTTTGAGTTGTTTCTACACATGCTGTTTAAAAGTGAGATCATTTGAACGTGTAATGTTATTAGAAAATGAAATTATATCAATTTTTCTAAAACATTATATATATATATATATATATATAATCTCAGACGGGGTGCACAGATGATTATATATATATATATATATATAGATCGATAGATAGTTTGATAGATAGTGGGGTGAAAAATATTCGTACATATGAAAATTTTTATTTTCATCTTTCCAACATAGCCTGAACAAAATTTTTATATACATTTACTGTATAAAGATATAAAGGTATATTCTACTAATATGTGTATATAAACTTAGGTTACATTTAATTTAGCTGAAATTAATGACATTTAATTATTTTCATGGGTGGAAATAGTAATCGCACAGTACAAAAAATAACGCAATATCTTCGTTTAATACTTTGTAAAATACCCTTTATTCACTTCAACAGCCACCAATCTTTTCCTGTAGAACTCAATTAATTTCTTGTAATAATTAATAGGTATTTTGTACCATTCTTCCTGGCATATTGTCTTCAGATTATTGATGTTTGCTGGTGATCTTATTTAGATTTGAATTTTCGAAAATCGTCACAAATTCTCAACTGGATTCAAATCTGGGGACTGACTCGGCCACTGCAAAAGATAAACATTATTTTCAGACAACCAATTCTTCGTAGATTTCGTTGAATGCTTGGGATCATTATCCTGCTAAAAATGTAATCAGAAGGTAGCTCAAGAATCTCAACTGAAGACATCAAATTTTCTTGGAAGATCTGTTTATACGTTTTGGCATTCATTTTACCGTCTAATACTGTTATTTTGCCCACAGCTTTCGCAGAAAAACATTCCCAAATCATTATGCTGCCACCGCCAAATTTGACAGTTGGTACCATGTTCTTTGGTGAGTTGGCTTCGCCATCTTTCCTCCTCACATGATTTCGATGATTATGATCAAACAACTCAATTTTAGTTTCATCTGTCCATAATACGCTTTCCCAAAACCAACTTTCCTTTTCTTTATGCTGTCTTACGAATTTCGACCTTGCATCTCTATGTCGTTTCAATAGGAGAGGAGTTTTCTTTGATCTCTGTGACTCTAGACTGCTCCTCAGCATTTCATTGCATATAGTTTGTTTGGTTACACTACATCCTGATGAACGCAAGTCTTCCAAAAGCTCTTCACGCGTTACCATTGGATTCGGGTTAATCAGGCGTCCTAATTTTCTTGATAATCTCGGGGAAATCTTTCTTGGAGTACTTGTTCTTCTTTTGTCTTCAACTGTATTACGTCTTTTAAACCTTGCAACGAATGAACTTATCGTAGTAAAAGGAATATTCAGGTTGCTTGACATATTTCTATAACTTTCTCCATCCTTCCAAAGCTTATCAATCAGTGCTTTTTGTGAATTACTCAATTCTTTACCTTTTGCCTTGATCAGAAACCTTCTCGTACGACAAGTAATTGCAGAAAGATCCGGTAAGGATTTTAAGACTAACTATAGTTACTGATAACATTTTTGAAACATTCTAGAAGGCTATGGATACTGATTGCATAACTGGAACAATCTAGAAAAATATTGCAAGAATGTTGCACGGTACGATTTCTATTTTCATCCATGAAAATGAATAAATGGAATTAATTTCTGTAAAATTAATTGTAACCTAAGTTAATATACACATATTAGTTGAATATATCCTTATACAGTAAATGTATATAAGATTTTGTTCAGGCTATGTTGGATAGAAAAAAATAAAAATTTTCGTATGTACGAATATTTATTTCATCCCTCTGTATATATATATATATATATATATATCCTTCTGATATACATGCATACGTGTATATTTTTTCTTCTGATATATATATATATATATATATAGTAAGTAAAGTTGGTGACTGTCGTCGAGGGTGACCCGAAGGCTCCTTTTTCAGTACGACTACACCGAAGTGTTGGGGAGGGTGCTACTCCTTTCCCTGGATTTCTCCACTTTACCCTTGATCCGTGCCTTATATTACTGAGTGTTAAGTAAGGAGATATCAAGTACCATTTTTTAAGTCTTTGCTATGATTCGACCTGGGATTGAGTCCCGGTCTCGTGGACCATTGGCGAACACTCTACCCACTATCCATAGAGTCGGTATATCAGAAGAGATACACAGCGTTACTAAAGAAGAGTATAGTAATCCCGGGCCATTGGTCTAAAGGGTAGAGTGTTCGTCAATGGTCCGGGAGACCGGAGTTCAATCCCAGGTCCACTCATACCAAAGACTTAAAAAATGGTACTTGGTTCCTCCTTGCTTAACACTCAGTATTATAAGGTATGGATCAAGGGCAAAGTGGAGCAATTCAGGGAATTGAGTTGCGTTCTCTCCTTCACCTCGGTATTGTAGCTCATGTAAAGGAAGCCTTCGGGTCACCTTCGACTATGGTCACCAACTTTACTTTATATATTCTATAATTAATTCACTTTATTTTTACTTAGAAGTCGACCTAAGTAAAATCTGTATCGATATGCTGAATTACTTTTTAAAGAAAAATTAAAAAAATGTAAATGAATAGAATTGAAAAAGGATATTTCTGCGAAGATTTTTCTAAACTGAAAACGTAAATTTTCCTAATCTAAAAAAAACAAAACAAAAACAAAAACAAACAAATAATGATTTCCGGGCATTTTTCATTTTACGATTTATGGCATATTTTCTGCAAGAAAGGGAAAATAAAAAAAATGAGTTCTTATCGCAAGTTCGTTGTCCTAACTTTAGTACTAGACGCATAACTGCGTCACTTTTAATATAGAACAAGTGTTTAGAGCGCTTTCGCAAATTAGAACGTACGCCCATTTGATAGAAAAACAACTGACTTCCTTGTGAATTCACGAAGAGATCTGTTGTATCGTGGTAAGGAAGAAATACACAGTGAAATAAAGAGTCAATTGTTTATGAAGTGAAGTGGTACAGTCCAACAAACATTATAAGTCTCGCGCTCTGGGTGTTACGTCCGAAGTACGTCTTACTACTGATGGAGATATTGCAGAACCTTCGTGCTAAAGAAACACAACGTCTTTTATACCTCCGCGATATCGGAAGTCTCGTGGTACGAGCCACTATGCAATAAGATCTTATAACGCTGAAAGGAACAGTGATAACAAAAACGACTAGATGTGTAAACTTGAGCGAAAAAGAATTGTTTAATGAATCGTATCAATGAGACCGTGACCATCTATTTCTGTAATTCTCACGTGCTAGAAAAGTGATGCTCATTATTAATCTGAAGATAACAGAAATAATCAATATTCAGTTATGTTTACAAAATGTTTGTGAAACATTATAAGATTTCTTGTTGATAGGAACAAACTAGTTTTCTATGAAAACTTACATTCATTCAACATCGATGGAAGAAAGTGTAGTTTCCTCACCAGTGAGTACTCTTCTAAACGTAGAAATATCAAATTATTCCACACACACACACACACACACACACACACACACACACACACACACACACACACACACACACAATGCGTGATAATTTACTTGTCTATGGAACACTTGGTTAGGGGTTCATACTTTACCTACTTTGTAGGGTTGGGTTTATTGCTCGGAGTCTCAGGTACCCCATTAATGGAATGCCGACGGGGCCGAGTATTTTTTGGACCAGCTGCGCGTGGGTCTCGATTTGTGCGAGGCTCCTCACTATGAAATGTCCTTATGCTGCATTCTGGCTTGGCGGGGAGTCAGATACACACACACATATGCACACGCTTATATGTAAAAAAAAAAAAAAGATAATAAAATGTAGGGGTTGCGTCCCTGGTTGGTTAAATCGTATTTATATTGACTGCTATATTCGAATTCTCTGAGGACTTATCTTTACAGGGTACGCAATCAAAAAGTGGAAAAATTTAAAAACTTTTAATCTGATTTATCCAATTTAAGAACCCCCCTACCAAAAAAAAAAAAAACGCGATAAATCTAAATTTTCAGAATTACTTCTATTATTCAAGCACTTTTTCATTAAAATGCAGTCTAATATGTGTTAGAAAAAAAGAAACGACAAAGAATCTATGATTTACTTAACGCTGAAACAAAGCAAAAAATATTAATGGCGGCCATTAAGCCCAGACCTTAACCTCCTTGATTACGCTATATGGGGCGTTTTAGAAAACAAAACAAATGCAACTTCCCATCCAAATATTGGCTCGCGTAAGACTGCTTTTGAGGAGGAATGGGATAAATTTCAGAATAATTTATTTTGAAGGCATGAAAATCGTTTCGAAGGCGCGTTCATACAATAATCGAAAAAAAAAAATGGCAGCTATATTGAGTATATTTACTGTTTTGTGTCTATCTTCTTATTTTGTTGTTTATTTTTTAAAATTAGAATTAATCTTGATTTATAATAGAATCGTTTATGATTATACTAGAATATTCCTAATTTTGCTTCCGCACCCTGGATAAAAATACAAACACTTTCCCATGCAGAATGTTTTTGCTTATAAGAAAAAAAAATCAACTGACGTGATGGGAAGCAAACATAAAGAATATATATCTTTTCAAAATAAAAATGCCTCCCTCACCCCCCCCCCCAAAAAAAAAAACAAAAAAAAACAAACGGAAACAAAACAAAAACAAAACAAAAACACAATTAGTTTCGATCTTTATTTGATTTAGAATAAGTGAAAGATAATTGTTGTGGTCTGTGCAAGATCTGAAATTTTGCTGTTGGAATAGACAAAAACGACGCATAACTCTCTTTTCGATAGTCGAATCGACTCGAAACCAATTTCATTTTCATTGCTGGGCAAATTTCGGGTCCCTTAACCTAGAAAAGTTTGTTTTAAACTGTGGCGTTTTCCCAATAATTCAGTTGAAAACAAATAAATGCAGAAATTCTCTTTCATAATAGGTAAATAGATATAATAGAAATGAATGAGTTAGTTATTAAAAGATAAGAGTGCTACGTGCTTGAGAGCAGAGCAGCATAAAAACTAAAAAGCAATTACTTACGAGTAACTAACTCTTTTCACTTGTTTTAAAAATACACAATTCCCAGACAGGAATAAAACTATTTTATTTCTGTCCAAAGATTACACATTTCGCTATTTGAAAATCGAGGAACAGTGAAAAAAAATGAATTAATTATAAATGATTCCTTTTTGTTTATATATATATATATATATATATATATATATATATATATATATATATTGTCATACACAGATATATATATATATATATATATATATATAGCGTTTTCCAAATCATCACGCGATAATGAAAGCTACCAGGAAATCTTTGTTCTTTGTATAAATTTCATGGAACTTGCACAGTTTGTTTGATGTTAGAGTCTGTTGTAATTTGGTTCCTGAGTTTGAAGAAACCGGAAGCTCTGTTTCCTCCATTTTGCAAGCAAAACTTTTTTTGTTTATAAAAAGGTGACAGGACTCTCTTTTTCTGAGGCTAACGATCTGACAGGTATAACAGAATCAGTATCTATTTTGAAATACTAGAATTTTCCAAATTTCTATTTTACGGTATTTTTTTTTTACAAAATTTTTTAACGGTATTGTTACAATGTTTTTAACGATATTTTAAACAGTATTTCTAATTGTATTATGTAACGGTATCTTTTAACGTAAATTTTAATGGTTTTTTAATGGTATTTTAATGGCATTTTTAACGGTATTTTTAAACCTATTTTTCGAAAAGATTTTGTAACGATATTTATAAAGGGTAATTTCTATGGTATTTCAACGGTATTTTAATGTTATTTTAAAGACATTTTAACGGTATTTTATAGTATTTTTACAGTATGTTTAAACGTTGTTTTTACGATATTTTTGACTGTATTTTTTACGGTATCTTTTTCAGCCTGTCGTTCACATCTAGCAGTATACTAATTGTTCTCTTCTTCTTAGTCAAATTTTCTGAAAACATAAATTCTGCGAGATTATATCCGAGTCATAAGTGATTAGGCACAAATTTATCATCATCATCATCACGTCGCGCCATCAGCACGGATATCCTCACCCTCTCTCGCCACCCACCCTATCGTCCATTGCTTCCGGTAGGTCTTAAGGGCTACATCTCATTCCAACACAGAGCTGCTGTATGTAGGTTCGAGCTGGTCGTCCTGCCTTTGCTCGACCTTGTGAAGGTGTCCACAGGAGTACATCACTTATGAGCTCGCAAGTCAGGAAAGAGCAAGCATGTCCACTCGTAGACAAGAGTCCCAAAACCGGTTAGTAATATATTGTCCTTTTACTATACTATCATTAAAAATGCATGAATAATTTTATTTAAAAATTGTATTTTCTTAGTAAAATCACTGTTCTATACTGTGTCTTAAATGCAAAGACAATTTTACCGTAAATCCAAATTAATAATGAACCTGGTCAAAGAAGTTAACACTATTAGAACCCCATAAAACAGAATGTCGATAAAATAAAAAGGCACAAAAAAACCCAACAAAACAAAAAAAAAAACAAAAAAAAAAAACAAACAAAAAACAAACAAATGAACAAACAAACCAAAAACCCCACCAAACAAACAAAAACAACCCTCGCCAGAATACAAAACAAATTCGTAAATTTTATTTTACTTTTTCTTTCCTTCTTGCATATAAAACATAAAAATGCTAAGAAACATAAAAATAATGTACTTTAATGAATTAAGTTAAAAACTTAATGAAAAACGGAACCTCCTCTCCCACTCAATTCTCGAAAGCCATGGGAAGCAGCATGGTAGACGTAAAGGCAAGCAGATAAACCATCTGACGGCTCAACGCCATGCCTAACCTGGTCCTTGGCGTATGAACCCTACGGTTCATCGGCCAGGATTGATTTGTTCGATCGGGGAGCTACAGCTGTTCATCTATATGGGTGGCTTCTGTAGATGAGAATAAAAACAGCTATCGAATGATAACCATGACCCACACTCAAATAATAAATACATAAATCATGCAAAATTAAGAATCGTGCTCTTCAAAGTTGTGTTAATCGTGGCGTAACGGTTATCGTCCAAAGAAGAGGAATCCACTAGCCGAGTTCAAATCCTGAATGCGGCTATTTATGTTTCACAAAGTGCCAGCACTTTCTTGAAAATTACGAATTCTTCCTCCAGCTATAGGTGAATAGAAATAGTAGGACAGACTGGGCTCTTTAACCTTGGTGCGGTAATTGGAGGAATATTCTGATTTCAGATTAATCGTAGGAGGCGAATGGGCTTTTCCAGACTATTGAGTAGCAATCTTACGATCAAACCAATTCAAGGATTCCTGAACTGCGTTACATTTAATGGTCAAAAACTGCTAGTATATTTGCACCGAATCAATAACGGCCAAATAGTCAGCTATTTTGAAACTAATAAATAAATAACATCAAAGGTATGACTATTTCTTTATATCTAGCGTAGATTTTATTGCTTGTTTACGGGGAAATATAAATACATTTACCGCTTGGTTGTACCAGTTGATCATTATGAAATGTTTATTTATTATTAGAAAAGAGGAAAAAAAAAGCAATGCGTGTTTTAAGTTTGTATTATGGCTGTGAACAATAGTTTGAATTACTGGATATTTTAAAAACAAAGCACGAGAGATGAGAGAACAAAATAAAAGGTAAGGCAAAATAGAAAACAAACAAAGGAGAAGGAAAACAATAATAACAATAACAAAGGTAAGAGAAGAAAAAAAGAAAAGAAAAAAAGACAAAAAAGACATACCATTCCAAGGATTCTTGCGCAGAGTAGAAGATATGAAGTTGTGACAAAGAACGTTTTGAAAGATAAGACTTTTTCAAAACTCCTACGAAATGAAAAGACAAAAAATAAAAAGCAAAAACAAAAGACCAACAATAAACAAAAACAAAAAAAAAAAAACACACAAAAAAAATAAATAAATAAAAAGGCACAAAAACAAAAACAAAAAAAACAAAACAAAACAAAAACGAACAAACAAACAAAAAAAAACCCAAACAAACAAAAACAACCCTCGCCAGAATACAAAACAAATTCGTAAATTTTATTTTACTTTTTCTTTCCTTCTTGCATATAAAATCTATATAAAAGGTCCTTTAGTTTAAAATTAAAATATACGACAATAAAAATAAAGTCGTGCGTAGCGCATGCGCATAAGCTCCCGATCTGAAACAAAGCGCCATTGTAGTCTTGGTGGCGCCATTACGATACAAAGATCCCAGAAAAGCTTCGGGATCCCGGGATCAGACGAATGTGGGGGATGTAGATGTGGGTGGGGTGCGAGGCGCGGAGGAACCCGTAGTAAACAAAAGGCTTGTTATTGTCATTGTGTTGCCGTTATTCTTATTTTACAGACGAAACAACAACAAAAGCATCAACAACTACAAAAACAACGATAACAATGACAACAATATTTAATAAGGTAATAATCATGACCACGATAATGATTATGATATTGATGATTATTTCGATAATTATGATGATGATAGGGCAAGGTCTGTGCAATCATTTGGTTGGTTGGTTGATTGTTTTGTTTTACGGCCTATCAACCCTTTTCGTGTAATTTAACGCCAAATTTAGTCATTTTGATAAAAGTTTCAAACAATTCAGTTTAGTATAAGTACAGTTTTGCTTACACGCTGTTAAATGTCAAGACACTCCTATTTCCAACAATTCAATTTAGCATCAGTGCAATTCAATGGAAAAACAGTTAATTTTGAACAATTCAGTTTAGCCTAATGACAGGTAATTCTATTTGACCCACTGATAGGACCCTATCTGGTGTTACCACTCAGGGCCAGAGGGGATCTGGGAGTGATGGCAATAAAGGGGTACTCCGCATTCCCCAAATCTCCTCCATTACTGGAGCCTCACTATCAGATTGTTTCGTGTTATATCCAGGACACTCGTTGGGGGAGTCTTATCCTTTTGTAAAAATGCAGTCAGTGTATACTACAGCCCCAGCAGACTGGGACTGCAGACATTTGATTGGAAAGAAAAAGTATTTTTATTACAAACAAGCAAGCAAACAAAAAGAACAAAACAAAAAGAAAAAAGAGGCAAAAAACAAACAAACAAACAAACGAACAAACAAAAAACAAAAGAAAAAAAATTTATACTCACTTCCAAACCTTCAATAATCCAGAAATATGTCGAGATAAAAAAAATAAGAGGTAACATTAAAATAACATTAAAATAGTCATAAAATTATTTCAATCTTAAATCAAACCTCTTTCAAGTTGAATCATAGTATTCAAATGGTTCGTTTCAAAGAAGTTTGTGTTTTCGAGTTAGTTAACGGAGTAACTCGTGGCGTAATGGTTACTTTCATATGAAGTGTGTTCAGTTACCGGGGTTTGAATCCTGAACCGATAACCATTTACAAAATGTCTAACGATCGATAAGAAATTCGTGAACCGACCAATAGAGCGCAGAGCATGTACTAACCAATAGGTTTTAAACATTTTTAAAACGATTTTAACCATTACCTGAATAAAATTTTATCCTGTTTGTCACTGTGTGTATGAGTCTTTGTTTCTCTCTCTCTCTCTCTCTCTCTCCCCCCCTCTCTCTCTCAATATATATATATATATATATATACGCATGTGTATGTTGTATCGTGGTAAGGAAGAGATATACAGTGAAATAGAGTTGATTATTTATTAACTGAAGTGGTACAGTCCAACAAATATTATAAGTCTCGAGACGTTGGTGTTATGTCCAAAGTTGGTCTTACTACTGACCAAGATCTTTCAGTACCCACGTACTTAAGAAACACGACGTCTTTTATACCTCCGTGATACCGGAAGTCTTGAGTTACGAGCCACCATACAACAGAGTATGTACATCATAAAATCTGCATCTTAATGGTGAAAACAAACAAACATTTATTTTACATGGTAAGGTATTTATTTTTCAATAGTCAATCCACTCAACCAAATCATTAGGTTTGGTTTCGTTAGGTTTTATAGCCTATTAACCATTGTAGGTTATCTAATGTCAAATCCTGCTTATACATGTATATTAAATATATATGATTTGTGAACACATTTTGTTGGTAACGTTTCCAAACGAGCCAAAGCTCATTCTTTTGCACATAGTTAAATGGTTCCAACTATTGCTATGTATCATTGCCAATTCAATTAAATAACAGCTATTTGTTTGCACACCGTTAGAGGATCAAACAGTTCTATTTCAAATAATTCAATTTAGCATAAGTCGTTTGCACTCAGTTTACATGTCAAACTTCTATTTGATTTTCAGGTATTTCCATTCAGTTTAGCGTAATTACTGTTTAGTTCTATTTGATCCATAGATAGGACCCAATCGGGTACTACCACACCGGAGCAGTGTGGACCGGGGAGCGATGGTAATAAAGGGGTACCCAGCATTCTCCAGGGATCCAGCATTTCTGGAGCCTCACGATCAGTTTGTTTAGTGTCATATCTTAGATACTCGTTGGGGTTGGAGGAATCTTATATCTCAGCAGAAATAGTCAGTGTATTCTACAACCTAGTTGTGAATATCAATCATATATATCAAACAATATTATTATATTATTATTATTATTATATATCAAACATTATTATTCTACAACCTAGTCGCGAATATCAATCATATATATCAAACATTATTATCATATTATTATTATATATCAAACATTATTATTCTCCAACCTAGTCGTAAATATCAATCATATATATCAAACATTATTATTATTATTATTATTATATATCAAACATTATTATTCTACAACCTAGTTGCGAATATCAATCATATATATCAAACATTATTATCATATTATTATTATATATGAAACATTATTATTCTACAACCTAGTCGTGAATATCAATCATATATATCAAACAATATTATCATATTATTATTATATATCAAACATTATTATTCTACAACCTAGTCGTAAATATCAATCATATATATCAAACATTATTATTATTATTATAATAATATTATTATTATTATTATTATTATTATTATTATTATTATTATTATTATTATTATTATTATTATATATCAAACATTATTATTCTACAACCTCGTCGCGAATATCAATCATATATATCAAGCATCATTATCATATTATTATTATTATATATCAAACATTATTATTCTACAACCTATTTGTGAATATCAATCATATCTATCAAACAATATTATTATATTATTATTATTATATATCAAACATTATTATTCTACAACCTAGTCGCGAATATCAATCATATATATCAAACATTATTATCATTATTATAATATATCAAACATTATTATTCTACAACCTAGTCGCGAATATCAATCATATATATCAAACAATATTATTATATTATTATTATATATCAAATATTATTATTCTACAACCTAATTGTTAATATCAATCATATCTATCAAACATTATTATCATATTATTATCATATATCAAATATTATTATTTCGCGAGTTCATCATTCCAGATTTATGGATTGCAATGACACTTATTGATTTACCTGCCTTATACATATAAATATAAATATTTTTATGCTTGTATTACTAGATATATATGTGACGAAAAATATTTGACTCTCTGGCAGTCACGAATATTTTGCTCATACATATATATATATATATATATATATATATATATGATTGTCTTTTCTCTCAGCGTCGGTGCTAATATAGCATTTATAGCGGCCTAAGTTCACCAATAAAAGAGAAGCCTATTTTATGGGCGAAACCCTGAATGAAACTCTTGAAAGCCTGTAGCGTATAGGAGGAAAGAAACAGATACATAAATGAATAAATAAATAAAGAAAGAAAGAACGAAAAAGGATGGAATGACAGAAGGAACAAAGGAATAACGAAAGGAAGGAAGAAACGCAAATATTTGAGAAATAAAAATGAAAGAAAAAAAAGAAAAAAGGAAGATGTGAAACGTATGATCATGTTAACCTTTATTTCATTAATGGGTCAGAAGGATATTTCTACCTTTGAACTGTTTCGAAACTTCTTAAAAGAACCTCTTCAAACAACGTGAATTAATATACATCAGCAAGCATCTCAAACTATATCATCTTTGCTTCGGATTATAATAATAATAATAATAATAATAATAATTTCAAGCAACAAACTAGCGAAATCTCATAGAAGAAAACCTGGACATGGTGGCGTAAGGGAAACCTTGAGAGAAACTGAATCTCTTCTAATTAGCACAAAGCAACGTTATAAGGACCAATTATACAAAAGCGAAAATTGATTATACATAACAGAATAGCAAGTGTTGGTTATGCAGTGATAGAGACAAAATAATTAATCCCACTATTAGCGAAAGTAGCAAACCAACATAAAACGAGGATAAGACGAGACACGAGTGGGTGGAAAAGATGATTCTTTGGGAATTGTGCAAGAAATAGAAATTCGACCCTAATTAAAAAAAAAAGAGATCCTCTCGAATGGTGGACTTTGCTGTCCCAGGGCACCACAGAGTGAAAATCAAAGAAAGCAAAAACGCGAGGCAAGTACTTGAACCTTGAAAAAGAATTAAAAAAGATATGAAGCATGAAAGTGACGGTAATACCAGTCGTAATTATCCTACCGGGAACGGTCCACGAAGACTTGGAGAACTGGTTGCAAGAGTTAGAAATCGGACAACGAATCAAGACCCCTACATCTTTGTTAAGTTCGCCCAGAATACGGAGAAAAATTCTGAAGACTTTTGAAGACTTGTTGTCACTCAAACTCCAGTAAATGACCATCACCTAACGCTGTTGTGAAAAACTCACTACGTGTAAAATAATACCAATTTTAGGTAGCGCGCTTGGAACGGTCCTCCTGGACTTGGAAAGAAGACTGGAGGAATTGGAAATCAGTGGAAGAATCGAGAACATATAGACCATAGTATGATTAAGATCGACTTAAATACTTAGAAGAGTCCTGGAAGAAAATACTGTTAAAAACCAGTGAAAGACCACCAGTTAAAGCTGATGTGAAAAACCCTCAAGGAGCAAAATAATAATAATAATAATACACCTTAAAAGTAACACCGTATCCGTCGCTATGTGAACTATTCTGATATCCAAGTTCTGATGATGGTTACTGAAACCGAAAAGTTAAACGTCGACTTTAATTCATAATGAATTCACCTTTTTAGATTATGTTTTTCTGTTATCTTCATAATAAGACGATGTAGTAAATTGGCTCAATATAAGAGTAGGTATGATTGGGTAAGAAATATGATCCACTGGAAATCGTGCAAGACAGTAAACATTGACCATAGTGCTAAATGGTATATGCACGAATTACAATCAGTCCAAGAGAATAAGATGCCTAAAATTTTCTGAGGCAGATATACACTTGGAAAGCTGAGGGGTAACACTCAATAAAGTATTGGACTGTAAAACCCCAGTCCATGATGACATATATGGATTCTAGTTTAAGAAATTCACATTCATCTTTGACATTATGACCCTGGAACTGAATAAGTACCGAGAAGCAAGTATACTGGAATGAATGACGAAAGAAAAAACTTTCCACAATCAGAAAAAACCACAAGAAGAAACAATTACCAGCAACTACAGACCGATAACGTGTATACCTATGATGCGAAAAATTCTGACGGCAGGGATCTATTACTCACTTGTATATCGCGGACTACTTTTGGAAGAACGAAAATTAGTTTATGGGGGAAAAGAAGAACAGGTGACTTACCGTTCAGTGGTCAGCACATCCTCAAGGAGAACGAAACGAGGTGGAAAATCTAGCTATGGCATCAATTGATTACAAGAAAGCCTTTGATGTGTTTCCGCAAACTTGCATAAACTTGAAGATGTACAAAATATCTGACAAAATCATAAACTTCATCATAGAAACCATGAAAAAGAACTGGGGACTTTGATACAAACGATGATACAGCCAGGATACCGGGACGGAATTTGGCATTGATAAATGTGCCATCTTTATAATGGAAAGTCGGAAAAGAAGACAGTGGAAGGAATAGAACTGTCAAATTAGGAACGGTTCAGAAGGTTCGGAGAAAAGGAAATTACTAGTACTTGAGAATTTTGGTTTTGGTTTGGTTTGGTTTTATGGCATATCAACCCTTGTAGGTTATTTAATGCAAAATCCATTTTTATACATATAAACAGTTCTATTTCAAACAATTCAGTTTAGCATTACACAGTTTATTTCTATTTGAACCATAGATAGGACCCTATCAGGTGCTACCACTCTGAATGTGTAATATTACGGAGGGCGCTGTCATTGAGTTGTGGCGACCTCAAGGTTAGAGAATGCGCGAGCACATCAGCTGTCATAAATCACAGGGTATACGGGTCTGACGATCAAAAATGTCACGAACCTTGCGCGTGCAGGCAGAATGACCTGTAGAGCTCAAGCGTGATTTTGATATAATCTCGCGTGAACTTTCACGTGCTACACTATTGTTTTCACTGGTGTTCATGGAGCCTTCTGGAACCTCCGAATTGATACATCAAATCGCTATATAAGAAATCAAGTAGCGAGATTTTGGGGAATTCAAGGCAGGTTTCTAAACAGGTTCAACAGAGGTCTATGACACTCCGACCCACGCTATACCCAGCCTGTCAACAATACGACTCATATGAAAGTATCAACAAGTCCGCCATAATGACGCTGCTATCACCGCCAAGAAGAGGAAGGAGGAAGAACGCTATCGAACAAACTTTTTAAACTACAGCCCGCTGTAGTCCCCATGAATAAAAGCGATAACAATTTTCTTCCTTAAATTTCGAGTTTTAGTGTTTCTTTTCTGCGAACTCCTTTCTTTCAGACACAACGTATTTTGGTCCTGTTACAAATGCAGCAAGCTAAAACAGATTGAGTACAAGACAAGGTACGTCTCGTGGTGATAAATGTGATTCACTGGGAATTGAGCAAGAAATTAAAATTTGACAATATTGCCAAATGGTACATACACAAACTAGAATCATTCCTTGCGAATGAGACGCGTAAGATACTCTGGGATTTTGAGGAAGAAACTGATCACCTAATTGCAACCAGAAAGTCACACCTTGTGTTAAGTAGAAAAAAAAAAGAAAAGAAAAAAAAAGACTTACCGTCTTATGTATTTCACCGTTCCGGTTGACAACTAAGTGTAACCCCATCTTAATTCGCTGGTGTCTTTCTTTCTGTGACGGCTGCAAAAGAAGAAAAGGAAGGGGGCGAAGTTAGGAGATATCTTTGGAATTTCACCTTTATTTTGTTTAGGTTTTTAACATGGCTACTCTGTAGCGAGGAATTTTCTTCCTGGACTATTTGAGAACAGTCATCATTCCCAAATAAGACGTCGAAATGCACTAGTCGTTATCTGGGTTCATATGTCTAAATTTGGTATTTGTAGTTCTGGGTGATAAGTCCATTTGGTGTTTTTGTTATAGGCTGCTGTAATCAGAGACGGTCATTACTGGTGAAAGAGTGAACCTGCGGGCCGCTAAGCGGACACAGTTTTCTCACCAGCAGCAAGAGAAAAATAGGTTTTTCCAATCTAACAGTCACTGCTGAATGAGGACGAGTTTTTTTTTTTCGTGCTCTTAAGTCTGTTTAAGGCATGCGCAGTTCCAACTTCCTGTCAGGGCCTTCTGGGAGCTTCTACCCTTCCTGAATTTATTTTCTTTATTTTCTTTTTTCTACACACTACATAAGAATGAAGATCATATACATAATATCATTGTTGAGAATGGATAGAATACTCTGGAATGTCCTGAAGAGCTGAGTAGACTTGCCCTTACTCAGGTTTTGTGAAAGACAACCAGTTAAATGATCTCAAGAGAAGAATTTTCCAGAGAAATTCATTATTTCCACTATTATATGTTATAGCAATAATGCCTCTGATTTGTATACTAAGAAAATATAAGGAGAAAAGAAAAGGATAAGAAAACATAACACAAATTATTAGAATATTCGGCCAAGTTTTGTTTGGTTTGTCTTCATGGCATATCAATCATTGTAGGTTATTTAATGCCAAATCCTCTCTCTCTCTATATATATATATATAATATATAGGATTTGGTTTGGTTTGGTTTTATGACATATCAACCATTGTAGGTTTTTTAATGCCAAATCCTCTTTATATATATATATATATATATAGGATTTTGTTTGGTTTGGCGTTATGGCATATCAAACATTGTGGGTTATTTAATGCCAAATCCCCTGTATACATATATATATTAAATATATAGGATTTACTTTGGTTGGTTTTAATGGCATATCAACCATTGTAGGTTATTTAATGCCAACTCCTCTTTATACATATATATTGAATATATATGATTTGCTTTGATTTGGTTTTGTGGCATATCAACCATTTTTGGTTATTTAATGCCAAATCCAGTTCATACATATATATTAGATATATAGGATTTGGTTTGGTTGGGTTTGGTTTTATGAAATATCAACCATTGTGGGTTATTTAATGCCTCATCATGTTTTTACTCATATATCAAGTATATGATTTGTAAATACATTTTGTAGATATGCCCAGTAAAATGATCAAACACTTCTATCCCTAACAACTCAACTTACCATAAATAAACAAAGTAAAATGATTGCAAGTATTGCTATGTATCACTAACAGTTCAATTACACATCAGTCATTTGTTCACACACCATTAGATGATTAAACAGATCTATTTCTAACATTTTAATTTAGCTTAAGTCTTGTTTGCATTCAGTTTAAATGTCAAACTGCTCTATTTGACACATAGATAGGGCCCTCTCACGTGCTACCACTCAGGGACTCGCATGGATCTGGGAGCGTTAGCAATGAAGGGCTACTCCGTATTTTCCAAAGCTCTAAGACTGGAGCCTAACCATCAGATTGCTTAGTGTCATACCCAGAACACTCGTTGCGAAAGTCGTAACCAACTGCAGAAATGCAGTCGGTGTATTATACGGCCCCACCGGCAGGACAATCTTCAGCCAAGATAGAGGCAATGAAAGTTGTAATTAAAAAATTTAACATGCTTTACATGAGTGATTAAGCTAAAGTTTGACTATACTGACAAATGATACAGTAGCGTCCAAAACTAAGGGACAAAAATTTAAAACCTAATGTTTGTTAGAAATAACAAGTGTGAAAAGCTGAAATTTTGACAACTGGTATCGTTATCATCCATAATACCATACTAAAATTTGAATCATTTGCAAAGGATAGAAAAAGAATTATAACAATTATTTATTTATTTTCAAATTCGGAACGTCCAAAAGTATGGAACAAAATTGAGAAAAACAATGTAAACAGCCAAAAAAACAATAAAAATACAAGTACAATCTATATTTAGTAAATGAGCCCTTGCTCTCAATGACAGCTGCACATCTTCGACTACAAGAACGAATCAGTTCTTGACAATCCTCGATACTAATTTTAGACCATTCTTGCTCGCTAAGGTAACTCATTACCACCTTTGCCTTGTGACATGGGACATTATCTTGCATAAAGGTAGCCCTATCGAAACCTGAATTCTGTATGATTGGCAAAACATGATCTTGAACAGTGTTTTTATAGATCTGCGCGTTTACACGAGTTTGTAACCGGACAAGATGCGTTGTACCTTGGCTAGAAAACATTCCAAATACCATGACGCTTCCTCCCCCAAACTGGACAGTTTTCTTAGTAACCTTTGCACTTAATCTTTCACCAATACGTCTCTTTACGTTGTTTTTTTCCATCATTTCCAAATAAATTAAACTTGCTTTCATCACTGAAAAATACTTTTGCCAAATTTTCATGTCCAATTTACATACCTGTTTGCAAACTCTAATCTCTTCTTATTCTTCTTCTAACAAGCGGTTTCTTCCTTGGGGTTCGATTAAACAGCCCTATTTCTTGCAGTCGTCTAGAAACAGTCTGTCTTGACACATTAACACATGAGGTACTATTCATAACCCTTTTAATTTCTGTGCAAGACATAAAACTGTCCTTTAATGACATACGCTGCATTATTCGATCTCCTCTTGCCGAAGTTTTGCGGGGTCTGCCGGTTTTAAAAGCACTATTTTGCCAGTATCATTGTAGGATTTAACAACCCTGCCTACAACACTCTTGGAACATTTCACTTTCTCTGAAATCTCTCTAATGGTGTGCTTTTCCTTGTGTAGCTTCACAATAGCTTGTCTCACAGAGTAATCAAGTTTTTGGCGTTTCGCCATGGTGCCGGCTGATGCAACGTTTACAAATGACTAAGTAAGACTTATTCTTTAGAGGAAATCAAAAAATTTGAATATAGCATACTGTTTACATTGTTTTTCTCAATTTTGTCCCTTACTTTTGGACGATCCTATTTTGAAAATAAATAAATAATTGTTATAATTCTTTTTCTATTCTTTGCAAATGATTCAAATTTTAGTATGTTATTATGGATGATAACGACTACCAGTTGTTAAAATTTCAGCTTTTAACAGTTTTTATTTCTAACAAATATTAGGTTTTAGCATTTTGTCCCTTAGTTTTGGACGCTACTGTATATGATTAAACTGGAATTTATCTTAGAAAATAAGTCGTATAAAATTATCTCGAATATTCCCTCGTAGTTTATTTTCAAATATTTTCTTTCGAAATTTACTTTCAAATATTCTTTCTTTCTTTCTTTCTTTCTTTCTTTCTTTCTTTCTTTTTCTCATGCTATCTGGTACGAATTTTTAGTATCTATCTATCTATCTATCTATCTATCTATCTATCTATCTCATTCTGTTGAAATCTATTTTCATTCTAAATTCATTTTCAAATATTTTATTTCGAATCTTATTATAAATTATCTTCTTTCTTTCTTTCTTTCTTTCTTTCTTTCTTTCTTTCTTTCTTTCTTTCTTTCTTTCTTTCTTCGCACTTAGACTCTTCTTATCTATCTATCTATCTATCTTTATAAATCTAATAACTTTTTCTTTTTCTAAATTTTTACAATATTTTTTCTTTTTTCTTTCTAGATTTGTTTTTCAGAAATTCTTTCTTTTTTCTTTCAAGAAAAAATACCAAAACTTTCTTTCTTTCTTTCTTTCTTTCTTTCTTTCTTTCTTTCTTTCTTTCTTTCTTCGCACATGGACTCTTCTTATCTATCTATCTATCTATCTATCTATCTATCTATCTATCTATCTATCTATCTAAATTAATTTCCAAATATTATATTTCGAATCTTATAAAATATTTTCTTTCTTTCTTTCTTTCTTTTTTTCTTTCTTTCTTTCTTTCTTTCTTTCTTTCTTTCTAACTCCTCATTGCACATCTTATCGTTTACGATCTAAAAAAATTACGTTTCGCGAGTTGCAATTGAAAAATTTCTTTTACTATCAGTAACAAATCTCCTGTCTCCGAAATTGTTCTTTGATATGAAGGTCTTCCTTCGGTTCAAACGACTACTATCACTCAAATATTTGCCATCACTCTTTCAATTACGGGTGAATCCCAGTGGCGTTGTAGTTACCGTGCTGAACTGCGACATCAGATTAACCGAGTTCGAACTCCCGTCGCTTTAATGCGTTTGCTTTCGGATTAATACAATTGGGAAAGGTAAGAACTCCCCTTGTCTTCCTCAGCCATGAGTTACATTTTTGCGCTTCTGTTCTTTTAACAGGATGGATTCGATATTAAATAACCCATGAAGGTTGATATGCCATTAAACAAAGCTATCAAATCAAACCGTCTCATTTTCTCTGTACAAGAATATCTCCTTATATCTTCTTTACTTTTTCATTTTCGTTATTAGCGCGTGCCCTGCCCGCAAAACCTTGTATTTCCACTCCAAAAGAAATAAAACTAATAACAAACAAACAAACAAAAAATATACAAATATAAACCTAGAAAATAAAGCCCTTCAGCGTTCTTTGGGTTTGGTCGAAAGGAATAATTTCTGAGGTGATATTCAATCGAGAAAAAGGAAAAAAAAAACAAACTTCCTGTTTTCTCATACCCTTGTTTCCCTTTCATTTTTTTTAATGTAGCCATCTTGGAAAACCTTCCTATGTTCCTTGACTTTCATCTTTAGCGCCTCTCTCGCATTTGAGTTTTGCAATTTCTTTTTTTCCCGCCACTTTTCGATTTTGTGTTTCCATTTCCTTTTCTTGGTCGGATCTCTCCGGAATTTCACAGAAACACAGAATTCCTTTCTTGAAGAATTTTGGCCATCTTTAATGTGAGATGACTGGAAAGTTCCGGTAATTACAACTGGAATATTAGCACTTATCTTCTTTCTTTCTTTCTTTCTTTCTGTTAATATTCCTTCTCTCTTTGGTTAATCTCTTTCTGATGCAATGATCTTTTTATCTTTTCCAATTTTCTTCTCTCTGCACATCGTACATAATGTCTATCTATCTATCTATCTATGCAGGGTCCTGAAACATTTTAGGATCGGCAAAGAATGAAGTTATTAAAGGATAAGAAAAATATCATCCCAATGATCTTTATTAACTGTCAAAATGTTTGAGAATGTGTTCGAGAGTTTAACACCAACACCCTCCCAAATTAAAAAGCCATTTTTTCGGATATTGTGGGTATAAAAGTAAATTGAAAATAGTTTTAATAAATCTTTAAGAAAGCCACTTTGCATCGTAACATACAATTCAATAGTTGAGTGTTCAGTCGACAGTGCAGGATTTTTAAATATTGAAAAGCCGCTAGCTGTAACATGATTTCATACTGCCTGAACATGTTTTATTTCACCCAATATTTTCCGAGGATCTTTCATCGTCACTTTTATTCCCCACTTTAATTAGTAGCATTGTAATCTCTGCTTTGAATTCTGCAAGAAATCACAAGAATCCCAACATGTAAAATATCCTCAAATTTACTATAAATAGCACAAAATTACAAATGTTTAAACTCAGTACCATTGTAATCTCTGCTTCGAATTCTACCAGAAATCACAAGAATCTAGAGTCCAATCGGTTAGGGCTGTAGAATACACCGACTGCATTTTTGTAGATAGATAAGATACCACTCTTATGAGTTTTCTGTTATGACATTAAACAATCTGATGGTGAGGCTCCAGGAATGCTGAAACTTTAGGGAATACAGAGTACCTCATCTCTGTCATCGTTCCCAGATCCAATCTGGCCGGGAGGGGTAGCATCCGATATGGTCCTATCTATGGATTAAATAGAACTAAACTGTATACTTATGCTAAACTGAATTGCTTGAAATAGAACTGTTTTTGAAATTTAAACTGCGAGCAAACAAATGACATGCTAAATTGAATTGTTCGAAGTAGAACTGTTTGAACTTTAACTCTGTGTAAACAAATAACTGATTTTTAATTGAATTGTTAGTGATATGTAACAATAATTGTAATCATTTAACTTTGAGCTTACAAATGAGTAATGTTGAATCGAATAATTAGTGTTAAATAACAATACTTGTAACCACTTCACTGTGCGCAAAAAAAATGATCAATAGTCAATAGAATTATTTGTGTTTGATAGAAATGCTGGAAACCATTTAACTGAGTGAAAAAAATGAGCTCGGGCTGATTAAAAAAATATTTTGGACAACATGTGTTTACAAATCAAAAGTTTGATATATATGTATAAAAATGATTTGGCATTAAATAACATACAATATGGTTGATATGCCATAAAACCCAACTAAGCAATCAACCAACAAACCATCACAACAATCTCAGCTTGTGAAATTTCCTAAAACTTTGCTATAGATAGCACAAAGTCACGAACGTCTAAAACCCTAATTTCTCCTGCAAATCTTCTAGTTTCACTACTGTTGTCAGCATCATTGTAATCTATGCCTTAAATTTCAAAAGAAGTGACAACAATCCCAGCATGAAAAATTTTAACATTTTGGCAGCAAGAGATCTGAAGGAAGTTTGAGAACTTGGTTGAGATTTATCTAGCTCAGATAGCACGGTAATTGGCAAGATCAACAACTTAAAAGGACATTTGTCTCGAAGTTAAAAAAAAGTTAAAGGCTTCCTTTCTGAAAAAAATATTAAATCACCTGAATTACAATGATAATATTTCAGACGGGATTGACTGCCGGTCCGGTCTACAGGTAATCTACTTAAAGTCAAAGTACAAACGAAGTTAAAAGATGGTACTTTGTGTTGGGGTTATCAGTGTGGAGCACTCGGCTGAAAGCCGTCGGCATTTGTTTCTGTTTTGGATCGCTTATTTCCCAACACTACTCCTTTCAGTCAGGGGGTCAGGAGCGCCATTTGCTCCATCTCTTGCAGCGTTTTCTCTTTAGCAGTGATTTTTTGCAACAACAGTAATTACCTAAGCACTCCGTTACGGGCAAGGTATGACACAAGATCAATTATTTTGGTGGAGCCCCCCTTTTGTTCCCGAACAGACAGACAGGATCAGCGCTAAAAGATGCTTGACCTCTCTCGGTGTTACTCCTCCACCCCTGGTAGGTACGTCAGGCATTAAGCAATGAACTTGACACTTGCCCTTTAAAATGAGGGGAGAGGTATAGACTTGCTTGCTGTGTCTTCTCTTCAGCAGTGATTTTTTGCAACAGCAGTAATTACCTGAGCATTCCGCTACGGGCAAGGTATGACACAAGGTTAATTTCTTTGGCGGAGCCCCCTTTCTTTCACGAACAGACAGACAAGATCAGTGCTAAAAGATGCTTGACCTCTATCGGTGTTACTCCCCCGCTGGTAGGTAGGTACGTAAGGCATTAATCAATGAACTTGACGACTGCCCTTTAAAATGAGGGGAGATGTATAGACTTGCTTGCAGTGTCTTCTCTTCAGCAGTGATTTTTTACAACAGCAGTAATTACCTGAGCATTCCGCTACGGGCAAGGTATGACACAAGGTTAATTTTTTTGGCGGAGCCCACTTTCTTTCACGAACAGACGGACAAGATCAGTGCTAAAAGATGCTTGACCTCTATCGGTGTTACTCCCCCGCTGGTAGGTAGGTACGTAAGTCATTAATCAATGAACTTGACACCTGCCCTTTAAAATGAGGGGAGAGGTATAGGCTTGCTTTTCAATATATCGAGAAGAATTGAAGCTTGCGCTTTTTTCCACCTCGGGTTTAAGACTCCACAACAACTTGCATTTGTGCTGCAATTTATATGACAAGAGAAAGGAGAAAGAACAAAAGATAATTCTATTTTAATAGGTCGGCTGCAAAACAATTTTTTTCCCATCCAGCCAATCAAATAATGCCAAAATATATTTTCCACTTAGTCTATCAAATAACACCAAGTGGATTACATCTTAGAATGTCAGCAGAAATTTGGAAAAAAAAAATGCTAAATTGCGAAATTTGCAAAATTGCCTGTAATTTTCTACAGCCATTTTTCTTACGGACAGGCAACTGTTCAAGTGTCTTCCAGATTGTTAACGTGACCTTTAAGCCGGAAACCACAACCTCATGTTTAAATCCTGTCGGCTTGGTTTTTGATTGACAGGGAGTTAACAACAATCCAGGAGTGTGCTGTCCTGGGTACGATATTAAACTGCATCTGATGGTGAGGCTCCAGTTCTTGAGATCTGGGGAGTGTGGAGTACCACTTTATTACCATTACTCCTAGTTCCACTCTAACCAAGTGTGGTAGAACCTGTTAGGATCCCGTCTATGAGTCAAATAGAACTAAACTGTACATGATGGTGAGGCTCCAGTCCTGGAGATTTAGGGAGTGTGGAGTACAACTTTGTTTTGAGAAGGTCACCCCGACTGCGCATTTCACAGAGTTCAAGGACATCTGAAGCGCCTGGTCTGGGGCATCTGCACCCCAGTACATACAGTTATTGCTATTGACGTGTCCACACAGCCAGAAGTGTGCTTCGTCGATGAACCAAGCATCATAAAGGAAGTCAGTATCCTCTTCAATCCTGTACTCGAACTACCGGCAAATCATTAAACATTTTCCCATGTTAGATGGAGGTGAGGTTATACTTAATCTGTATTCTGTATGGGTACAGCTAAAGATACACGTGAAAGACCAAGTTCTTGGAAACGTCTAAGGAGGAACTTTTTCGTCTCCTTCCGACTCACCACGTTCACACTGTCAGAACCCCTTGCAATCAACTTCCTGCCAGATCTGGAGTTTTCTGCCTTCTTGAGGAGGTTATTTACTTATCCTGTGTCTTGAAATTTGTGTACCCAACGATAATTTTGGCTTTTCTACGAATAATTGTTAAAGTTAAACTTTCTGTGAAATTTTGCTTGCACAGTTTTCAATGATTTTGTCTCCAAATAAGTAGTGATACAAAATATTTACCCCCCACTCTTCTCCAAGGCATTGTGATCAAGGAATGATAGTTGTTATAGTATACTATTTTTGAATCGGAAACAAAAAAGAACACAATATTATTATTTGTAGAGTGATTGACAGTCATATATGTCCCATGTATATTAAGACACTCTTGTAGGAAATGACATCACTTGGTTTGGTTTCTTTGTTTAATGGCATATCAACTTTTTTAGATTATTTTAATGCAAAAGCCAGTTTCATAGAAGAACAGTAGTAGAACAATTTAACCCATAGCTGGCCTTTCCCAAGGGTATTTGTCCGAAAGTGAACGTAATAGCGCGACTGGGGTTCGAACTCGCTTACTACGATTTTGCAGTCCATCACTTTAACTATTACACCACGAGGCCACCCCCATGACATCAGTGATCAGAGTTCAAATCCTGGATGAAGCTATTTTTATTTCGCATCGGACTTATTCTCTTAGGAAATGCATAGATTTATCTGCTCTCCCGCCCAGCTATAGGTAGATAATAAGACAAATTGGGTTCTTTAGCCTTTGTTAGGCAACCAGTTTCGGAGAAGGAAAAACTCTGAATTCCAACCAGCTGTACCCTGCTTTAAGAAACCAACGTTGTGTCACATACCACTAATTGTGGAGGGGTTGGTTAAATACAGACTTGTTTAGAGATAATAAAATTTTGTCGTCTCGTTTGATATATAAATTCGCAACAATTTTATTTTAGCGAGACGATGGATCTCGGCGTGGATTTCGGCACAGGCCTGGTCAATATAGTATGGAAAAATATAAATCATCCATGCAACAGGTCTTCCATTCCTCACAATTTGGATGTTGTCAGAAAGAAAAGACAAGGTATTGTACAAATCTTCATCAGGAGTTACCAGAACGAGGCCGAACTCTACATAGAACTTCCATAGAGACTCTAGTTCTCAGTTTTTCCAACTCCTTGACCAGTTGTCCTTGCAATGCTAGAGAGCTCAGCCTATCCTACTATTTCAACCATAGCTTGAGAAGAGACAGAATTGATAAATACCTTTTCTAGGGGTATTAGCTCAAAGTGAAACGCAAACAGCCTCGTTTTGTGTTTGATTGATTGATTGATTTTAACGGCTTGTCAACTCGTGTAGCGTCATTTGATGCCACAAGGTTATGGAATCGCGATCATTGTACGTTCATATTGTATATTTAGTATCTTGAAAAGATTGATTGATTGATTGATTGATTGATTTTAACCATATTTACCAACCCCTCCGCTCGGGCAGGTTTGAATTCACAGTTTTCCTTCTAAACTAGTTTCCTCACCAAGGCTGAAGAATCAGTCTGTCCTACTATTTACTCATAGCTGGAGGGAGAATAATTGGATTGATACCTTTCCCAAGGGTATTAGTGCTATGTGAAATGCAATCAGTCTCGGCCAGGATTTGAACTTGTGTCGCCGTGTCCATTTCCAATGACGATAACCATTACACCACGGGTATTGATTTTAACGGCATGTAAGCTTGTCTTGGGTGATTTGAGTCCTAGAAATCAAGGAATCGCGTCCATTGTTTGTTTATATTTACACTTGTGTAGAGATTTCTTCAGAGGTTGCCTTTAGCACCGATTATGTGATATCAGGTATTTTTAACCATCACAAATAATTTGAATACAGTTATAGGGTTGCAAATAACTAATTAAGATAATCCTTTGTAAACGACTGAACAGATAATCCTTTGTAAACGACTGAACAGTTTTAATTGACTCATAGATGGGACCCTATAAGGTACTACTGATAGATGGGACTTTATAAAGTACTACTGATAGGTAAGGTCCTATAAAATACTACTGATAGGTAGGACCCTATAAGTTACTACTGATAGATGGAACCCTATAAGGTACTACTGATAGGTAGGGTCCTATAAGGTACTACTGATAGATGGGACCCTATAGGGTACTACCACTCCAGGTTAGAGGGTACTTGAGAGTTAAAGCAAAGACGGGGTACTCCAAAATTTCCAGTTCTCCATAACAGTTGCGTCACCATCAGATACAGATCAGAGTCATGACCATATTTTTTGTGTATCGGGGGTCTTGGCCACCTGCAGGGGATATATCCAGTGTATTCTTAGACCCGCCAACAGGAAACAATGATATCAAGTATTTTTATCTAATACTGATATTTTATACACAATTGGTTTCAAGTCATTAATTTCAATTTAATAATAATCATTTGTTTTTTTTTTACATATGGTTTCAAGCAATTAATAATAATAATAACAATGCTTTGTAAACATAGCCCAGTCAGCAGGGGTTGTAGAATACACCGATTGCTTCTCTGCAGATATATGACCGTAAGCATTCTGATAGTAAGGCTTCAGTAATGCTTGAGCTGTGGGAAATGTGGAGTACACCTTCCTTGCCATCGCTCCCATGTCCATTATGACCTGGAGTAGTAGCACCTGATACGGTCCTATGTATGGGTCAAATATCTGGGGTTTTTATAGTGACATCTCTGATTGTCAAATCCGTCCCGCACGCGCGTGAACACCTGCACTCAATGTGTGCACCTAACTAACCCATGCACTAAGCCAAAAGGTTCTCAGCCTAAGTAAACCGAAAGTTAAGATATGCAAAACGAAAAATGATAATTAAAAAAAAAAAAATCCTTCCACAATTATATAACAATATGCCATAAAACCAAAGTAAACCAAACCTTAGAAAACAATTATAGCTTCAAATATCTATTCTTAATACAAATAATTTGCTCATTGTTATATAATAACATGTATTCCCAACTACTATTAATATTTTATACACAATTATATAATTTCAAGTAATTGTTTCTATTAATGATAATTAATTGTCTGGAAAAAGTTATACGGTTTCAAGTAACAAATTTTAATCCGCAGTAGAAATTATCGTTTCAAGTTACTAATCTCAATACAAATAATTTATACACAGTTATACGGCATGAAGAATTCTTATTTAATACAAATAACTTACACACAGTTATACGGCATGAAGTATTCTTATTTAATACAAATAATTTACACACAGTTATACGGCACGAAGAATTATTATTTGATACAAATAATTTACACACAGTTATACGACATGAAGAATTATTATTTAATACAAATAACTTACACACAGTTATACGGCATGAAGTATTCTTATTTAATACAAATAACTTACACACAGTTATACGGCATGAAGTATTCTTATTTAATACAAATAACTTACACACAGTTATACGGCATGAAGTATTCTTATTTAATACAAATAACTTACACACAGTTATACGGCATGAAGTATTCTTATTTAATACAAATAATTTTCAAACAAATCTATTTGGGTCATAGATGGGATCTTTACATGTATTACCACAATGCAATGAAGGAGAACTCTATACTACCCAAAGCTCAAGAACTGCAGCCTCACCATCAGACAGAGCTAAGTGTCATACCCAAAAACCCTCATTTTTTGGTGCGGTATTATCCTATTATAGGGAATACAGCTATAATAGGGGGTGTCCTCGTGGTGTAATGGTTAAAGCGATGGACTGCGGAATCGTAGTAAGCGAGTTTGTACTCCAGTCGAGCTATTACGTTTACTTTCGGGCAAATACCCTTGGAAAAGTTATGAACCCCCTTATCCTCCCAGCTATGGGCTAAATAGTACCACTATTGTTCTTCTAGGAGAATGGCTTTGGCATTAAATAACATACAAAGGTTGATATGCCATTAAACAAATAAACCAAACCAAACCAAACCAAACCACTATAATATTCTAAGCCCCTTTGAAAGAGCATCTTAAAAAACGAGAAGTATTCAGTTTCCGGATAGATTCACCTCTATACATGACCTGTCTGGTTTAAGGGAAGAAAAATATGATATAATAAAAATATCGATAAAAGATAAAAAATTGACTGGAAATCATGTAAAACATTAATACAAAACGTAAAATATTATTATAAAAATGCCCATTTGGCTAGTGAGAAGGCTGTAGAATATACCGACTGCATCTCTGCAAATGGATTAAGACCCCCCACCAACGAGTGTCCTGATTATGACATTAAACAATTTGATGGTGAGGCTTCAGTCCTGGATTTTTGCAGAATATGGAGTACCTCTTCATTGCATTACTCCCATGTTGACTCTGACCTGGAGTGGTAGCACCTGATTTGTTCCTATCTATGGGTCAAATAAAACTGTTTGACATTTAAACTGTACGCAAACAAATGACTTACATTAGATTGAATTGTTAGAAACAGAACTGTGAGATCATTTAATTGCGTGTAAACAAATGATTGATGTTTTATCGTTAGTGATACATAGCAATATTTGGAACAGTTTAACTGTGTACCAACGAATGAGTAATTTTGAATAGAATTATTAGAGTTGATAAACAATACTTGAAACTCTTTAAAAGTCTAAATTGAATTGTTAGTGTTACATAGCAATGCTTGAAACAATTTAACTGTGTGCAAACAAAACTATTGATGTTTGAAATATTTGAAACCATTTACTACTAAATAAAACTATTCGTGTTAGAATATTTAGAACCATTTAACTGTTTACAAACAATACTTGTGTGCAAATAAATTAATCCTGTCTCATTTAAAAATAATATAACCTACAAATTATTGACTTACAAATCATATGTATAACCATTCAACTATATGCAAATAAATGAGGTCTGGCTCGTTTAAAAACGGTATTTACAAAATTCGTTTACAAATCATATATAATATGTATAAAGAAGATTTGGCATAACTTACAATGGTTGATATTTGGGATCATTTAACTATGTGCAAACAATAGCAATACTTGTGTGCGAACAAATAACCTCTGACTCATTTAAAGATAAGACTACCGACAAACTACTTACTGTCTCACAACTCATATTTATAATCATTTAACTTTTATGCAAACAAATATTTAAAAAAGAATAAGTTTGAAAATGGATCTGAATTGAGTATTTTGGTTTTCGTTATTTGATATACTCGTGCTCTACACTTATTCAGACTTTCACTATAAAAGGTGGGACCAAATACTAATCTACCCTTTACCAATCTCCTTAAGAAGACAAATTCTGGAACAGGCACTGAGCATAAATATATGAGATAAACATACCTAATTCAGATTCATTGGCAGAGCAAGACCAATCGGCTGAAGTTGCAGAATACACCGACAGCATCTCTGCAGAGAGATAAGACCGACCCACCCAACCAGTGTGCTGGATCGAAGATTTAACAATCTGTAGGTGAGGCTCCAGTAACACCGGAACTTTTGGAAATATGGTGTACTCCTTCATTGCCATTACTCCCAGGTTCACTTTGACCCGGAATGGCTGCACTTGATAGGATCTTATCTATGAGTCAAATGGAACTGTTTGACATTTAACTGTTTTTATCTACAAAATATGTTTACAAATCATATATTTGATATATGTAAAAACAGGATTTGGCATTAAATGATTGATATGCCATAAAACAAACAAACCAAACAATGGTGTTTATCGCCACCTTTTTCCTTACTAAATAAATAGATGAATAAATAGAGATAGTTTTTTAAACATAAAATAGGTTAATTAATTTACAAGGTTTTTGTAGCTGAGGGTTTTGTGAATTGTGTACAAATTTTGGTTTGGTTTGGTTTCTTTGTTTAATGGCATATCAACCTTTGTAGGTTATCTAATGCCAAAGCCATTCTCCTAGAAGAACAGTAGTGGTGCTATTAAACCCATAGCTAGGAGGACAAGGGGGTTCATACCTTTCCCAAGGGTATTTGCCCGAAAGTGAACGTAATAGCGCGACTGGAGTACAAACTCGCTTACTACAATTCCGCAGTCCATCACTTTAACCATTACACCACGAGGACACCCCCTGTAAAAATTTTAATATACATAAAGATACATGACACCAGACAATGGCATTACATCAGCTTTTGACACTAATTTCTTGCCAATGTTTCTTGTTGTCTTCTTTATACTGTTATATAATTAAGGAATGATTTTTTTAATATTAATCATATTTTGTTAATTATATTTTATCATTCAGTATAGTTGGGCTTTGAACTATTCGGGTTAAGAGCACAGGTGTATAGTCAATTGGTGCAGTTTACCCTCGCACGCAAAGGATATGACAATCACCATTGTCATAATAAACCCCCAGACGGGAAATGGGACTGGAGTGTGGTTGACGTCATGCCCGGAAGAGATGGTCCAGAGAATTTGAGGATTTTGTAAAAGAGTCAATTGAAAGTAAGATTTGAGTCGTTGAAGATGTAGGTTTTTTTCGAATTTCTACAGACAGATCTTAAACATCACAAGATGCGCCGCGCGTTGGGGATGGTTAGCATTGTAAAAATTGTGTCTCTCTCCTCGTGTCGAAGAATCGAAGTCAAGAAATTAATAAATAGTTCGTACCTGAAACGACAGAGTCGCCTGCATTCGTATTGTGTGTTTGTATTTGCATATGTATACGTGTAATATAAAACAACACGAGTAGGAACCATTTAAAAATATAAAGTTTTACTCTCTATTGTTTGAAGAAACTGGTCTCTTTTATAGATTTGCCAGCTGAAATAGACTTATGATAGCCAAATGCCGGTCTGTTGAGTATTTGTAAACTATATATATAGGGATAAGAATATGTTGATATGTCATAAAGCACCACCACGGAAACATTATACAATGAAACTTTCAGATTCAAATGAAGCTAATAACTATTTGCCAGGCCACAGACTTATTGATCTAATATTACATGTATTTGCATTTAGATGCTTCAAAAATTACCGCGCAGTGAAATAAATGTCAATATCATTTTGATATTTTCTTTCGTTGAAGCATTGTCCAAAATATCGAATTTGGACTAGTATCTACTTATCTTATTATTTATTGTTATTTTATTTATCTTATATTATATTATTTGGACTAGTATCTACTTATCTTAATTTTTGTTCAGTTGTTTCATGATAGATACTCATATGGTCAGTATTTGGTCATTAACATTGGATAAATACTGTCAATTGATCGACGTAGCTTGAATATGCATTATTTCACTGTGGAAGAGACGCATTCAATTCATTTAGCATCTAATGTGGAATCATTCTCTGTGCGTCAGCGCCCACAACTCTTCAAGATAATCCTATTTACCAACCCCTCCGCTCGGGCAGAATATGACACAAGGTCAATTTTTAAGCGGAGTTTAACAGGTTTGAATTCAGAGTTTTCCTTCTCCTAGACTAGTTGCCTCACCAAGGTTGAAGAACCTAGTCTGCCCTATTATTTACCCATAGCTGGAGGGGGAATTATTGGATTCATACCTTTCCCAAGGGTATTAGTGCTATGTGAAATGCAATCAGTCACGTCCAGGATTTGAAATCGAGTCGTCGTGTCTAATTCCTACGACGATAACTCTTCAAGATAATTCCTTCGATTTACTTTTGACCATGTTTGTTAAATCGGTGCAATTTGTTTTATTTTGTTTTCTTTTGTTTTGGTTTGGTTTGGTTTTATAGCATATCAACCACGGAGGGTTACTTAATGACAAATCTATTTTTATACGAATAAATAGTTCTATTTCAAACAATTCAGCTTAACGTGAGTTCACAGTTTAAAGGTAAAAGCAGTTCTATTTCAAACAATTCAGTTTAGTATGAGTACATCTTTTTATTCACACACAGTTAAATGTAAAAACAGTTCTATTTAAAACAATTCAGTTTAGCATAAGTACACTGTTTAGTTCTATTCAACTCATAGATAGGACGGTATAAGATATTACTACTTCGGGCCATAGTAGCCACGGGAGCGATAACAGTGAAGGTGTACTCTGCATTCCCCAAAGCTCCAGCATTACTGGTGCCGCAAAATCAGATTGTTTAGTGTCATATCCAGGACACTCGTTGAGGGAGTCTTAACCCACAGCAGAGATGCAGTTGGTGTATTCCGCAACCCGAGCCGACTGGCCAGTGTTATTTGGTGGCCAATATTTGTCTAAATTTCTGAGATGAAGCTTGATAATTGTTATCGCATAGAATACTTTGACAACTTTTTATACCCCAAACGTTTTGGCCGATATATCATTCGGCCTTCTTCAGGTGTTTCATGACGAATTCGGGAGCCCACACCGAATCTCGAACAGAACCCTTTATGTGATCAACAGCGGCAGAGTGTTCCAATTCTGCTAACCACGACCGGCCACAAGTGTCACGTTATAGCAAGTATTCCTTGCTATTCCCACCAGTAGTTGCGATTGGAAACGTTGTTAGTGTAACAATAAATATGAAGTCAGTAGTCTGAATATTCTAAGTGACAACATATATATATATATATATATATGTATATATATATATATATATATATATATGTATGTGTGTGTGTGTGTATGCGTGTAGTTGGGCAGCAGTCTTTCATTTAAGCATGTTTGATTAAATAATAAAGACACATTTTATCTATATAATTTTATTAGGATCCTTTAAAGATTCCTGATAAGTGTCTAGGTTTCAGGTTGGAATTGATGAATGAATTTACCAAAATTGTCCTGGGCGTTTTAAAAACACTTTTAGAAACACTCTTTATACACGCAAGCAACCCCTGATGATGGCTTTTGAAAGGTCCGAAAGCGCTCGGAACAATTTTGGTCAATTCATCCACTAATTCCTTCCTGAAACCAAGACACTTATCAGGTTTGGTTTGGTTTGGTTTGGTTTCTTTGTTTAATGGCATATCAACCGTTGCAGGTTATTTAATGCCAAAGCCATTCTCCTGAAAGAACAGTAGTGGTACTATTTAGCCCATAGCTGGGAGGATAAGGGGTTCGTACCTTTCCCAAGGGTATTTGCCCGAAAGTGAACGTAATCGCACGACTGGAGTACGAACTCGCTTACTACGATTCCGCAGTCCATCGCTTTAACCATTACACCACGAGGACACCCCCCCACTCTTATCAGGAAACTTGAAAGGATCTTAATAAAATCATATCGACAAAATATCTTTATCATTTAATCAAACGTATATATATATATATATATATATATATATATATATATAGGAAATCATCTGATTTCCAAACTAAAAAAATAAAAGGATTAATTTTTGCGCAATAAAATTTGCTCGAGATGTGATTTTTGCATCGATATTTTTGCATTTATTTACTTATCCTGATAGTTTTTACATTTCGAGATACTTGGCAGTCAACAATATTTGACTTGATGTGAAAAATTTGAAGGGTCGAAATCCAGTATAATAAAAACTTTTCACTCCCAGATTGTTTGAAAATACATAATTAACCAATTCGAATCATAGATAAGAATTCAATTTTTAAAACCTAATTTTGTGTTTACCTCAATTGTAAAAATAAGTGAAAAAATAGTTATTTTCTTTTGTAGATATGAATTTATTCTCTATCTACTCAAATGGGGTGTCCTTGTGGTGTAATGGTTAAAGCGATGGACTTCGGAATCATAGTACACAAGTTCGTACTCGCTATTACGTTCACATTCGGGCAAATACCCCTGAGAAAGGTATGAACCCCCTTATACTCCTAGCTATGGGTTAAATAGTACAACTACTGTTCTTCTAGGAGAATAGCTTTGGCATTAAATAACCTACAAATGTTGATATGCCATTAAACAAAGAAACCATCTATCTACTTTTCGGCTTATTTCTTTTGAGTGAAAAATCTGCGTTCTTTTTCGTTTGGAATGCATTAATTTCAACATCGTTTAATTATCTTAAATTGAACAAATATAATTGTTTACATTTCCATTCCATTCAAAATATTCGTTCTACTCTTCCATTTGTCAGCAGCTGATAATTTTTTAAAAATTGAAGCCGAATTCATATTTAAAGCATAAATATATTTTTCTTTCTACGTAGTGACACTCTCACAAAAGATCTATTAGACACACAACATTTCTCAGCTCAGACTTCGACCACACAGACTACTATATTGAATATATCATCTCTTTTTCCTTATGACGTAAACATTGATAAATTTTTACGCTCTGACTCATATTATTTTTCTTAGAAAGAAAGACTTTGTAAGTTTATTTTTCCACAAACTTTTCACACAATTTAAAGAAATGCAAAGTATCCCTTCATGACCATTACTCTCAGGTCCACTCTGACCTGGAGTGGTAGTACTTGATAGGGTCCCATCTATGGGTCTAATATAACTGTTTGACCATTTATCTGTGTGCAAACAAATGATTAATACTAGATAGAATTATTCATGATAGACAGGAATACGTGAAACAATTTAACCGTGTGCAAGTGAATGAATAGTGTTGAATTGAATTATTAATGTTGAATAACAATACTTAAAACAGTTTAACTGGCTGAAAACAATAGCAATACTTGTGTGCAAACAAATTAGGTCTAATTATTTACTATTAAGAGTACCACTGACAAATCATATATGTATAACTATTTTACTATGTGCAAACAAACGACGGATGTTAAATTATATTGTTAGAGTTAAAAAAGCAATATTTGTAATCCTTTAACTGTGTGCAAACAAATAAGCTCAGGCTCGTTTAAAATGTTACAACAAGCTATTTGTTTATAAATCAGATAAATTTAATCTATGTATAAAGAAGACTTGGCATTAAATAAAGTACAAGGGTTGATATGCCGTAAAATACAACCAACGAACAAACCAACGAATCACATATATTTGATATATATGTATGAACTGGATTTGGCATTAAATAACCTACAAGGGTTGATATGCAGTAAAATACTACCAACCAACCAATCTTTTTCCTTCCTCGTTTCTTGTATTATTTTGTTTTTCTTTTTTAAACAAATAAATAAATAAATGAATAATGAAAAAAAAAACTCACTTGCACAAACATGCCCACATATATACACCTGTTCATAATCTGTGCGCAAACAAATGACTTACATTAAATTGAATTGTTAGAAATAGAACTGTTAGATCATTTAATTGCGCATAAAAAATGACTGATGATTAATCGTTAGTGATACATAGCAATATCTGGAGTAGTTTAACTGTGAGCCAACGAATAAAACAGAAACGGCAACAAAAATTACCGACTAAAACTATGTGTCATCTCTCCGAAACTCCTCGCTAAAAACGACTCTTATAGTAACAAATAAAACTGATGATGAAATCAACTCTCTTCCACACAAATTATTAAAATTCCCATCATTTGTCCATAATCATATTTTAAATATCTCCAAAGTTGAACGATAGGAACTTTTTATGACAATTTCGAATGATATTAATAAATGAACGAATGAATAAATATATAAAAATAAGATAAATTGCAATTTTATAAATTTTGATGAACAATTACAACGTATAATAACAACAACAACAACAAAAACAACAACAATAATAATAATAATAATAATAATAATGATGATGATGATGATGATGATAAACTCCAAAGGTTTGGTAAAGGGACTGGAAGATTCAGAAATCAGAGAGGGCAAGTTGAGACCATCTAGATAGTCTAGCATGATTAAGATCGCGATAGACAGGCAAAAAAAAAAAAAAAAAAAAAAAAAAAAGAGAACCTGCCGTCCCGACGAATCACAGAGAGAAAATTAAAAAGATAAATCAATGTATAAAAATAAAAAGACGTAAACAAAAAGAGATAAGTTCTCGGACTTTGCCAAAGAACTAAGAAAAAGCTATGGAACATGAGAGTGACAATATCACTTGTAATTGGTTCGTTTGGAACGATCCCCAGAGCCCTGATAAGGGTTTTGGTGGCCGGGGGCGTTAGAAATAGGGAGGACTAAACGAGACCAAATAAACTGTAGCATTGTTAAAATCGGCCAGAATACCGAGTGGAGTCCTCGAGACTTTAGGGAATTTCTGTCATTCAGAAAGACCATCACTTTATATTGGTGTGAAAAACTCTCAAATGAATAAAGTAATAAACCCAATTCCAAGCACACACACACACAGAGGCACACATACGCACACTCACGCACATGTATTTGCATAATATATATATATATATATATATACACACACACACACACATACATACATATATATATATATATATGTGTGTGTGTGTGGATGACTATAGATATATACTCCCCTACCCCCGTAGGGTTGAATTCTCTAGCGAAGAAGTAATCGTGTTGCCATTAGCACCTTTGCAAGTCTCTTTGTATTCGAATTGAGATCTCGGCGGCCGTTTGAACGGATGTATGTAAACAATAGTAATTGTGATTCATAACCGTTTAAAAATGTACTTCGTAGATAATATCTCCTCGTGACTAAATGGTTAGAAGCTTTGGCTTGATGTTTCAATCAACCGGGTTTCGATCCCAGCTGCGGAGAGATACTGTCTAGCCGCACTGATGAGTTCTGATAGAACAAAACAGATCTGTCTGTGGATGACTGTATATATATATATATACGAAGATCATTAGATAAGTTTCCGGATTTTTTTCCTTCTTGCATTTTTGTCAATTACGACCCAAATTTTGAATTCCTCGCGCGCGTGCGTGCGTGTGCGCGCGCGCACGCACACACACATATATATATATTGGATTGAACAAATCATCATAAAAGCGCTAAATTAATTAACGGTAGAGAAGGAAAATAACCTGAAATAAATGTTTTCTCTCCTCCTCATGTCATATACAATCTTCAAATAAAACGTGAAACTTATAGACATAAACCTGCTATTAGGAAATGAGAAAACACACACACACACACACACACACACAATTGCCGGTTACCGCTTACGCGCAAATGCAAAGCTTACTATACTGTTATATGTGATGTTCTCTACACGCAGGTAATGCCGGGTAGGCTTTATATATATATATATATATATATATATATATATATATATATATATATATATTTACTAATCAAATATCTACCAGTATTCACGGTACCAGAAAAAAACAAAAAACCCCTGGACAGGAACAGCAAGTAATAGCAAATTGTAAAAGCAAGAATATGCTAAACAAAAGATCGGAGGTGTTAAATAGTTGTAAACACAAAAGGGCGTGGTTACTATATAATTAGGAATAGGTTATAGGGTTTTTTTTATGCAAATTCTAGGATAGGTGGGGGTTTTTGGTGAATAAAGCAAAGCAATTTCTCCTTAGAATAGTCGAGGCGAAACTTCCTGATGATCCGTTAAGGTGAAACTTTAGTAGAAGATTTTCGACTAGCGATTTAAGATGGAAATCAGACCTAACCGATAAAATGAAACGCAGTTTCTTCCAGGCAGTGGTCACATCGATACTGCTATATGGATGCACTACATGGACGCTAACAAAACGACTGGAGAAGAAGCTAGATGGCAATTACACAAGAATGCTGCGTGCAATCCTGAACAAGTCCTGGCAGCAACACCCCACAAGACACCAACTGTACGGCCACCTACCCCCTATCACGAAAACTATCCAAGTTAGATGAACCAGACATGCAGGACACTGCTGGAGAAGCAGAGATGAACTCATAAGAGATGTACTCTTATGGACCCCCACACATAGTCGCGCAAAAGCAGGACGACCAGCACGAACGTACATTCAGCAGCTATGTGAGGATACAGGATGTTGTCCTGAAGACCTACCTAGGGCGATGAACGATAGGGAGGAGTGGCGAGAGAGGGTCAGGGATATCCGTGCTACCAGCGCGATATGATGATGATGATATATATGTGTGTTGCGGTCCCACATTTTATGATGCAATTTTGCATTACTTTATATAAACTAATCAATAACTCGTTATTTAAGCAGAAATTTTTAAATCTAAAACGGCTTACAGAAAAAGTAATGTAAATATATATTTTGGCATATAGACAAACTTTACAAATTTTTTTCTTTGAAATTTTCAGACATTCTCCTAATACTCACACAGAGATAAAACAGTTTCTTTATTTAATATCTTAGATTATAGCATTGAAGATTCTTAATTGAAAATATTCTTAAAATACAACTTTGATGCAAGAATTTGATTCCAGACAGTCTTTACCAAAATCTTCAAGACTTCTCAAAGACACTCAGATCTAAATATCTTAAGTATAAACACAGTTTTATGGACAGGTCGAGTGACTTTGTAAACTGTTACTGGTAGACATCTATTTCTTCTTTACCGAACATTCCTTCTTCCAGGCCTTCGGCACTAATTTCCTCAGGACTTTTTTAAAAAAACATCTTTTGAGCTGCACCCACCCATGAACCTGTACCCCTTCCTCACATACGCACCCACAACCACACACCCGAGCAGACAATAGCCCATCTGGATTGGTAAAACGCTTTTGTTCTCTCAACTCGTTGTCCTCTTAGGCAAACGACAAGAGGAAATTGAATTTTAAGGAAATTAATTTTTTTTTCTCCTTTTGCTCTGTGAAAGAAGGATTTTGGTTTCTTTACATCCCAAGGGTAAAAAGAAAAAAATTGAAAAGAAAAAGAAAAATCGTGGACAAAATGGTGGTCGTAGACAGACTATAAAAAAATCCCGCCTTCGATAAAAAAAAAAGGACTTTTTGATTGACGCAGACGAACAGAAGTGTCACGTGACTACCGAAAGTTTAGATGTGTGTATGTGTACTATTATCAATGTCCATTTTCCCAAAATTTGTTGGCATAAGAGCATATACATACATATATATATATATATATATATCTGAAGTGAACAGCAACAATAAAAAATTTTATGTGGAGCTATTTATAAATGTAGGAAGTTTAATAGTCAATTCTTATCCAAGTGCTGAAATTTAAAGTAAGGATTAAGGAGATAGACATATTGGTTCCTGCTTGCATCAGAATACCAAGAATGGCCAACATTATGTTCCTATCAAGAGCAGAAAAAAGGGTAGACATTTAAGTTTAAAATTAAACAAGACTTTTAACAGTCAAATTGAATACCATTTTACTATAGTTGCATTAGTGTCTTGGTTGGTTGGGTTTATGGCATATCAATCTTTTTAGGTTATTTAACGCCAAATCCATTTTTATGTAAATGACTCTATTTCAAACAATTCAGTTTAGCATGAGTACACTGTTTATTTGTCAAAACAGTTCTAATTCAGCTAATTCAGATTTTGTTTACACAAAGTTAAATGTCAAAACAGTTCTATATTAAACAATTTAATTTAGTGCAAGTACAGTTTCAATGTCAAAAACTATTCCATTTCAAAAAATTAAATCTAGCATAAGCACGCTGTTTTAATGTAAGTACTTCAAACAATTCAGTTTAGCATAAGTATGCAGTTAGTTCAATTTAACCCATAGATAGGGCCCTGTCAGGTGCTACCATTCTGAGCCAGAGTGGACCTGGGAGCAATGGCAACGAAGAGTTGCTCCGCATACCCCAAAGCTCCAGTATTACTGGAACCTCACCATTAGATTGTTTAGTGTCATATCCAGGACATACGCCGGGTGGGTCTTACCCCTTTGCAGAGGTGCTGTCGTTGTGTTCTACAGCCCCTGCCGACTGGGTAATTAGTGTTTTGGGTAGGACATTGAGTTACCTCTCATAATAAGGCTACTGTTCTGGAGATCAGGGAACTTGGAGTATCCCTTCATTGCCTTTATTCTTATCTTTGCTCTGACCCAGAAAAATAGTACCAGTTGATACCATCTTTTGGTTCAATAGATCTGTTTAAAAACTATAAATATTTGATAAGACTGTGTGCAAAAACCAAACAAAAATTAAGAAACAGTTTCACAAAGAAAATGTAAATATGAGGATAACATGAACGCGATTCCATAACCTCCATAACTCATGATGGGTTGTGTTGTATCGTGGTAAGGAAGAGATACACAGTGAAATAAACAGGTAATTATTCATTAACTGTAGTGGTACAGTCCAACAATTGCCCAGTCGTCTGGGGCTGTAGAATACACTGACTGCATCTCTGCAGAGGGGTAATCCCCCCACCCCAAACGAGTGTCCTGGATATTACACTAAACATTCTGATGGTGAGGTTCCAGCAGTGCTGGAGCTTTGGGGAATGCGGAGTACCCCTTTATTGCCATTGCTCCCAGGTTCACTTCCGCCCGGAGTGGCAGAACCTGATAGGATCCTATCTATGGGTTAAATAGAAATAACAGTATACTAATGCTAAACTGAATTGTTTGAATAAACTGAATAGCTTGAAATAAAAATGTTTTTGACAATCAAACCGTACTTACATTTAAACTGCGTGCTTATGCTTAACCGAATTATTTGAAATAGAACAGTTTTTCGACATTAAAACTGAATTTGCACTTAACTGAATTGTTACATATAACTGCTTGAATAGTTTGAAATAGAAATGTTTTGAGAATTAAACTGTGTACTCATGCTAAACTGAATTGTTTTAAAAAGAACATATTATTTACATAAAAATGGATTTGGCGTTAAATAACCTACAAAGGTTGATATGCCATAAAAACCAACCAACCAACCAACCAACCAACCAACCGTCCAACAAATATTATTTGTCTCGCGCTTTGGCCGTTGCATCCGAAGTTGGTCTTACTACTGACCGAGATCTAGCAGAACGCTCGTGCTTAAGAAACACGACATCTTTGATATCTCCGCGATACCGGAAGTTTCGTAGTACGATCCACTATACAACAGGTTGATATATAGTTAAAAATCAATCAATCAATCTGTCGGTGTCTAATTAGTGATGCGAATTGTACAGATGATCTTGCAAATGCGCCTGCTTAAACAGCTTCTCTGCTGCATAGACTCGAGAAGGCAGCAAGAAGCATTGATTTCTAGGTGAACTCAGCAAAAAATGCAAGCCTTAGCACTACTCTATACATAACTGTTGCATATTGACCCCTGCCAAGCTGTCAAAAGAAGAAATGCACCTGTGTAAATAACAGGTGCATCCGGTCGAAGATATCAGGGGGCGACCTTGACTGTCGAGGGGTTGAATTGAGTGCGAATTGTGACACTCGCAGGAAGTAGGTGGACGTCAAATTATCATATAACCCCGGCGACAGGATGTTCAGATCAGTTGGAGAGAAGATGCAGGAATGAGAACCATGTCCCAGCAGAGGCTGTGCCCACAGGCCCCCGGTTGAGCAGCTCAGGAGAACGGGAAAGAAAGGCTGTGATAGCCAGAAGAGTTAGGGGGTCGACATGTTGCAGTTTAGTTCAGTCTCCAACTCCGTCTCACACACAACCCTTTCAATAAAGTGAGAGGTATATTTTTCTAAAGAACTGTGTCCGCTCGTCTTTATTGCGTCGATATGTTTCTGTATGCATATGTGTATGTATAGTTGTTCATGGCTAGACAAAATAACTAGCCCAGTTCACTGGGGCTGTAGAATACTCCGACAACATCTTTGCAGAGGAAGAATACACCCCAACATGTGTCCTGCTTATGACCTTAAACAATCTAATGGGGAGGCTCCAGCCTTGGAGATTTAAGATATGTAGAGAACTCTTCCCGGCCATTTCTCCTAGGTCCACTCTGATTCGGTGATTAGCACCTGATAGTGTCCTATCTATGGGTCAAATATAACTGTTTGATATTTAAACTGCGAGTAAACAAATAACTTATATCAGTTTGAATTGTTAGAAATAAAAGTCTTTGACCATTTAACTGTATGTAAACAAATGACTGTCTAATTGAATTGGTTAGTTGGGTTTTATGGCATATCAACCTTCGTGGCTTATTTAATGCCAAAGCCATCCTGGTCGAAAAGGTAGTGATACACTATAACAAAGGAGGTTCATGCTTTTCCAATGAGTGTTAGTCCGAAAGTGAACTTAATTGTGTGACTTGGGTTCGAACCAGCTTACTACGATGTTGCAGTTCAGCACGCTAACAACCACATTACAAGTTTCCTTTCATATAAATGTATTGGTTTGGTTTCGTTTCGTTTGTTGGGTTTTATGGCATATCAACCTTTGTAGGTTATTTATCGCCAAATCCATTTTTATGAAAATAATCAGTTATATTTCAAACAATTCAGTTAAGCATAAGCACGCAGTTTAAATGTAAGTACAGTTTAATTGCAAAAAATATTTCTATTTCAAGCTATTCAGTTTAGTTAAGCAGTTCTAATTCCGCTAATTCAGTTTAGTATAAGTACAGATTTTGTTTACACACAGTTAAATGTCAAAACAGTTCTATACTAAACTAATCAGTTTAGTGTAAGCAGTGTTCCAATGTAAAAAAAAACAGTTCCATTTCAAACAATCCAGTTTAGCATAAGCACGCTGTTTAAATGTAAGTACTGTTTAATTGTCAAAAACATTTCTATTTAAGCTATTCAGTTAAGTCAAACAGTTCTAATTAAAAAAAATTCAGTTTAGCATAAGTATGCATTTATTTCTATTTAGCCCATAGTGTTATATACTCATTTGCCGTATCATAACGACTCAATAATAGTAAAGACAGACGCACGCAGAAAGATAGACGCATGAAGGAAGACGCAAGACAAAGATGCAGGATAAAGACGCAGGAAGACTTCTTTTCAAATATATTTACCTCTCACTTTATTGCAAGCTTATAGAAAGGGTTGTTCAAGGGTTTGCATGTGAGAGGGTGCTGGAGACCGAACGTAAACTTCATATTTTGACCCCACTGTTATGACCGTCACGTTGTGTCTTTCTTGTTCTCCTGATTCCGGGGTCCACTCCATCGGGGCTTTCGAGGACCCCTCGGTCGGGTGTGGCCTTCCCTACCACATCTGGTCTCTACTGTCTGGAAGTCTACTGGCAACTGTTTGGCACCCCAAACTCAACCGAGTTAAATAATAATTCAAAGCCCACACGATCGCCTACTGGATCTTTGAAATCGGATGTTTAATCGTCATCAAGCGGAAATAACTGTCATGCAGTTCAGAGGTTACTCTCTTCCGGTGCATCACTGTAATGGCACAATGGGACCTTCACCTTCTCCCATATCATAAGCCTTAATCCGCCCACACGATCTCTTTCGATTACTGGCCGTTGGAATGTGTCACTTCCTTCCGGTGTATTACCTTGGAATAGTATTTTTGGGCCGGGTCGAAGGTCAAAATATAACAATAGATAGGGCCTTATCCGGAGCTACCATTCCGAGTTTGAGTGGACCTGGGAGCAATGGCAACGAAGAGGTGCTCCGCATTCCCCAAAGGTCCAGTATTATTGGAACCTCACCATCAGATTGTTTAATATCATGTCCAGGACACTCATTGTGAGGGGGGACGTCTTACCTCTTTGCAGAGGTGCAGCCTGTGTATTCAACAGCCCTTGCCGATTGGGCAATCTAATTGAATTGACTGTGATTCAGAGCAATATTTTGAAGCATTTGACAAATGAATGAATAGTGTTGAAGATAATAATAAATGTTAAATAGTAATATTTGTGATCACTTCATTGTCTGCAAACAAATGATTAATATTGAACAGAATTATTAGAGTTGACTTGCAATAAGTGAAACCATTTATTTTGAAACAATAGAAATACTTGTGTGCAAACACATTTGAAAATAAAATTACTAATAAATTATTCACTTACATATTATATATGCAAATACATTTAAATGTGTGTAAACAAATGACTGATGGTAAATTGTTACAGTCACATTGCAGTACGTGAAAACATTTAACTGAGAGCAAAAATAAATAAATAGATAAATAAAAATGAAGAAATAAATAGATATATAAATAAGTTTAGGCTCTTTAAAAATCATTCACCTGTTTGCAAAAAAAAAGACCTCGCGCTTGTTTAAAAATATAATTGATAAAATATGTTTACAAATCATATATATTTAGTACATGGCATTAAACAAACAAGAATGGTTGATATGCCATAAAACCCAACCAAACCGAATGTTGTATATCTAATATATATGAATCAAGAGTATTTGGCATTAAATAACCTACAATGGTTGATATGCCATAAAACCCAACCAAACCGAATGTTGTATATCTAATATATATGAATCAAGAGTATTTGGCATTAAATAGCCTACAATGGTTGATATGCCATAAAACCCAACCAAACCGAACGTTATATATCTAATATATATGAATCAAGAGTATTTAGCATTAGATAATCTATAATAGTTGATATGCCATAAAACCCAACCAAACCGAATGTTGTATATTTAATATATATGAATCAAGAGTATTTGGCATTGAATAATCTACAATGATTGATATGCCATAAAACCCAACCAAACCGAATCTTATATATTTAATATATATGTATAAAGGTTGGTTTGTTTAGTGTCGTATCAGGACACTCGTTGGGTTGGTCTTACCCATCTGCAGAGAAGCATTCGGTGTATTCTACAGCCCTAGCTGCCTGGGCAAATATGTATAAAAAGGATTTGGTATTAAATAACCTACAATGGTTGATATGCCTTACAAACCAACCAAACATTAGAGTAGAAATTAAATCTGTCTGGCGTCACTACTTGGGGTGGAATTTCAAGTTATGGTGTTTGAATGAAACCATCACTGGTCACAAGTATCTAGAAATTTTAATGTATGAAGTTGTTACACAGTTACTAAAACCAGCCTACTTCACGTGACCTATTTTCATAAAGATAGACACCCCATATTATTCAAGAGCTATTCGAGAGTATCAGGATAAAACATTTTCCGAGGAAAGAATTAGCTGAAGAGTTTCCATTGGTTGGTCTGTATGTTCACCTGACCTTATCCCTATGTGTTATTTTATTTTGGAGAGTACTCAAGGGCAACTGGGGCGGATAAAGTGCTGGACTGTTGTTTTGAAGTAACCGAGTTCGAACTCTAGTCTAGTTATTTCGTTCACTTTCTACTAATACCCTTTGAAAAGGCAAGAACCCCTTAATCTCCCCACCTATGCGGTAAATAGTATCATTGCTGTTTTTCTACAAGGACGGCTTTGGTATTAGCTAACCCACGAAGGTTTACGCAATACTATCAGACTTATATTCTTGGGTGATTCATGAAATCCACTTATTCCTTCAATTACAGGTTAAAAAGAATCACCGATGTTCTTCTACAATGATGGCTTTAGCATTAAATAACCCAAGAAAGTTGATACGACATTAAACAAAGAAACCAAACCAAACTATCAAGGAAAACGTTTATAGTCAAAAGCCATGATGTGGTTTGGTTTGTTTGGGTTTAATGGCACATCAACCATTGTGGCTTATTTAATTCCAAGTCCATTTTTATAAATAAAACAGTTCTATTTCAAACAATTCAGCTGGGTTTAAGTACACAGAGTTTTTTGTTAACATATAGTTAAATGTAAAAACAGTTCCATTTCAAGCAATTCAATTTATCATAAGTACACAGAATAGTTCAGTTTGACCCATAGATAGGACTCAATCAGGTGCTACCACTTCGGGCCTGAGTGGACGTGGGAGCGATGGCAATACACGGAGTTAAATGTAAAAACGATTTTATTTAAGATAATTCAGTTTAGTATAAGTACGCAGTTTAAATGAAAGGGGTACTCTGCATTCGCCAAATCAGTTCTATTTCAAACAATTTAGTTTAGCCTAAGTATAGAGATTAAATGTTAAAACAGTCCTATTTCAAGCAGTTCAGTTTAGCATAAGTACACAGTTTATTTCTATTTGACCCATGGATAGGACTCTATCAGGTGCTACCATTCCGAGTCAGAGTGAACCTGGGAGCGATGACAATAAAGGAATACACCGCATTCCCCAAAGCTCCAGCATTACTGGAGCCTCGGCATCAGTTTATTTATTGTCGTATTCAGGACATTCTTTCGGGAGGTCTTACCTCTCTGCAGAGAAGCTGTTGGTGTATTCTACAATTTCAGCCGATTTGGCCAAATAGTCACAAAGTATTGGGGATTTGAAAAATTACGTCCGAATCGCATTCAAAGAAGCTAATGTATAAAAAAATGTAGAAAAATTATATGCAGACTTCAAAGTTGTCAACTCGCTTACTAAGATGTCACAGTCCAGCACGTTAATCCACTTCACCCTTAAAATTATTAACATTAAATTGAAATATTTAAAACGATAGAACTATTGCCCAGTCACCTAGGGCTGTAGAATACACCGACTGCTTCTCTGCAGACGGGTAAGCCCCCCACCCTCTCCGCCAACGTGTGCCCTGGACATAACACTGAACAATCTGATGGTGAGGTTCCAGTAATGCAGGAGCTTTGGGGAATGCGGAGTACACCTTTATTGCCATCGCTCCCAGATTCACTCGGGCTCAGAGTGGTAGTACTTGATTGGGTCCTATCTATGGTTCCAATAGAACTAAACTGTGTACTTATACTAAACTGAATTGCTTGAAATAGGACTGTTTTGACATTTAAAGCACGTACTTGGGGTAAACTAAGTTGTTTGAAATAGAACTGTTTTTGTGTGCTGAACTGAATTGTTTGAAATAGAACTGTTCTGACATTTAACTGTGTAAACAAAAGTATACTTATATTAAATTGAATTGTTTGAAATAGAGCTGTTTTGGCATCGAATTGTGTAAACAAAAACTATACTAATATTAAACTGAATTATTTGAAAAAGAACTGTTTTGACATTTGACTGTGGAAACCAAAACTATACTCATATTAAACTGAATTGTTTGAAATAGAACTGTTTCTTTGCTTAAAATGGATTTGACATTAAATAACGTACAATGGTTGATGTGCATTAAAACCCAAGCAAACCAAACGATATAACTATGTGAAAACAAATGATCATTATTATTAAGTAGTAATAGTTACTTGAAATCCTTTTATTGTTTGCAAATTATTAGAATTACATTCGTACACTTGAAACCATCTAATCTATAGAACAGATTATTGAAACTATATATTTTTGAAATTATTATTATTATCATTACTCTTGAAACTTTTTCCGATCAGCGTTAGCTGTTGGTCTTTCACTGAAGTTTGAGTGATAGTAAGTCTCCGAAAGACTCCAGGACTCTTCTCAGTATTATGGCCGATCTCAATAACGTAGTAGTTTGGATGGTCTCCACTTGTCCTCTTATTTTCAAGTCCTCCAGTCCCTTTAATAATCATTCGGTGACTTTATCAAGGGCACCAATTACAATTATTATCACCCTCACTATTATGTTTCACAGTTTTGTCAATTCACTTGAAAGGTCCAGGAACTTATCCTTCTTTTCGCTTTCTTTCAATTTAACTATATGGTCAGCCGGGACTGCAAAGTCCACAATTTAGCAAGTTCACTTTTTTTTATTATTATAATATCTGGTCGTCTGGCCGAGATTAGGTGATCGTTTTGTATATCAAAATCCTATGGGAGTTTGTGCGTCACATTCTCCAGAACAAATGCTGGGTTGTGCATATACCATTTGTTCGTATGGTAAAATTTAAATTTCTTGCACAATTCCCAGTGGACCACTTTGACCACCGAGTCTTGTTATTTGCTTTAAAATTATATGATTGCTAACAAAAAAGACTGAATTTGGCATTGAATATCCCATCAAGAGTTGACCTGTCGTAAAACCAATAAACAATAAATGGCAATTAACCACCAACACCCATAGTAATTTACAAAGCTCTTTGCTTCGATGTGGCACATAGCCAAATGAAAGGGGCGCCCAATGAGACTCGAACTCACTCGTGTAGGCTTGCTACTCATGCTTGCTAACCTTGACACCACCAAAGGTGCTCAGCAACACTCATACCTATAATAAAAACAAGTTACCACCAGCAGCGGCAGCATCAACGCCAGCACCAGCACCAACAACGACAACAAGAATAACAACTATCACCTCCGCCACCTCCACCACCATCACCATCACCAACAACAACTATTTATCAGCAACAACAACACTAACAAAAACAACTAATCAATACAACCCTACTAACAACTTAGTACCACCACCACCACCACCAAAAACAACAACAACAACAAACTATCACGACCACCACCAATACGAAGAACAACAACAACTTATCACCACCACCACCACCACTACGAAGAACAACAACAACAACTTATAATCACCAACAATACCATAACCTCTATCACCACCACCTACACTACCACCAACAGCAACAACAACAACTATTTATCACCACCACCACCACCGCAAACAACAACAACTTATCACTTACCACCAACCCCAACAACAACAAACTATCATAACCACCTACACCACCCACCACCAACAGCAACAACAACTCATCACCATCATCAATACCACCACCACCACCACCACACCAAAAACAACACCACCACCAACAAACTATCACAACCACTTACATCACCACCTACCACCCACCACTAACAGCAACAAAAACTCATCACCATCATCAATACCACCACCACCGATAACAAGAATCACAACCACCTACACCACCACCCACCACCAACAGCAACAACAATAACTCATCGTCACCACCACCACCATCACCACCACCACTACCAACAACAACAACAATAACCTATTACCACCACCTACACCAACACCACCTATACCACCACCCACCACCAACAGCAACAGCATCTTATCACCACCATCAACATCAACAACAATAACCAGCACCAACACCATCACCATCACCACAACAACAACAATTACAAAATATATCAAACAAGGTAAAAAAACGAATCCTCATCCAAAAAACAAATCATAAACTAAAAGACTAAAATAACAAAAAAAAAAAAAACGCAGCTTCGAATAAGAGAAACGATGCAGTCTGTGTGTTTCACTTCGTAGCATTATCGTTTTGGTTACTTCGTTATCGGCGAGACTTTGAAGTTTTGGCGGGATAAAGATGGAGGCCTCGTCATCAATCAAACTGAGAAGATCGCTCCCAGTGAAGATCCAAGTTGATTAGGACGAGTAAGTCGTTCATCTCGATCAGTTTATTTATAGTATTGCCTGGAAAAAACCGGAAAGGGAGAGAGAGAAAGAGAGAGTGTGAAATTGAAAAGAGAAGAGGGGAGGGAAGAAGAAGAAGAAGAAGAAGAAGAAGAAGAAGAAGAAGAAGAAAGAGAGAGGAAGAGAGAAAGAGAGAAACTATTTACATTGTTATATATGAAAAGAGTTTGATCGATTTTGAGGTACAGAGAAAGATGCTTCTTACTTTTTAGTTAGTTTAGTAAAAAGCCACCACTATTGAGCACCGAAGAAAACATATAATCCCTAAGATATGGGAACAGTTTTCTTCTTTTCAAGTCATATAATTGAATATGTATAACTATGTGCAAATAAATGATTATTATTGAATAGAAATGATTACTTGAAATCATATAGTTGAGTATGAATTATTAGTATTATACTTGAAAATATATGTAATATGTCTATCAAATACTAACAATTTTTATATAGATCTGTGTGACCCCTAGATAGGATACTATTACTTCGGGTCCGAGTGGATCTTGGAGTAATGGCAATCAAGAAGTACTTCACAATCCCCAGATATCCGGAAGTGGACACTTACCATCAGATGCAGTTTAATGTCATGCTCAATACACCCCGTTCATTTTGGGTGGGGGTCCTAACCTCTCATTTGGGTATACAGTCGGTGTATCCTGAGCGTGGTGTAAAATACTGATCTATGTATTTTCACCAAAATTTTTACCAATACGAAGACGGGCAAGTTAGCAAGAACACACACACACACACACACACACATATATATATATATATATAACCGTGTTGGTTGTCACTATCTCATTTCGTGGGTTTGTGGCCGACCAAATGTGATATAATTTGGAGAGTGCTCAATATCTGTGATAGTGCTATTATAGAATAATAGTTAGTAAATATATATTAGTTTTTATAAATATTTAGTTGCATGAACGCTTGTCTACGACCACAGGTTTTATGACGTCTTATAAACGACAATCAGCAGGCCGAGAACGAAAGATATGGGAGAAATCGAAAAAATCGAAAAATACAGTCAAAATAACATTAGGATTATATATATATATATATATATATATATATATATATATATGTGTGTGTGTGTGTGTGGTTTATGTATAAAAGAAAATCCTTCTCTAATGGATAGATTGATTTTACTGGCGGCCACAAAATCTCGTCCAAATTTGATTTTTCGAAAGCTAACAATGTCCGCCAGAAATGACCGAGTGTAAGAAAAACAGCTTCTCAGGCTGTTTGTGTCATCTATCGACTCTTACTTGCCAATGATGGTAAGGAACAGTAGAAGAGAAGAGAGGTAGTGCGAGGACCTTGACAGAGAGATGTTTGCCTTGTTGTTGTGACAGCTCGAAAGAAGTGTGGGCAGATGGTCGGTCGTCAGAACTCGGGAAGTTAGTAAATATAATTACTCATCTAATGATTTGCCCGGCTCCCACCTTTTTTGTGCGACCGTGGGTAAGAGTTCCAGGTTAAGGTGAAGTAACCCTGCAAAACCTAAATAATACAAGGGGATTTCATGGAGGGAAAACTGTCAAGTTGAAACGAGATACTGGAGGGTAAAATACTCGATTGTTCAAAACTTGTTTTGCGGCCAAAATGTTAACGAGTTGGTTTTTAGAATAAGTCTAGTTCAAGGCTATGAACATGAATGTTGATTTTAGAAAATGCAAGGGCAACATTTCCAGCAGATTGATGTAAACTATCTTCCAATATTTCTCACAAAATCTGGTTTACAAAAGACTATTCATATCTATCTATCTATCTATCCGTAAATTTTTATGTATGCATGCATGTACGTATCTATCTATCTATCTATCCGTAAATTTTTATGTATGTACGTATGTATGTATGTATCTAAGTCTGTTCTATCTATCTATCTATCTATCTATCTATCTATCTAAGTCTGTTGTATGTATGTATGCATGTATGTATGTATGTATGTATCTATCTATCTATCTATCTATCTATCTATCTATCAGTAAAATTTGTGGTTCTATCTATCTATTTCTCTATCTATCAGTAAATTTTTATGTATGTATGTATGTATGTATCTATCTATCAGTAATTTTTTTTGTATCTATCTATCTATCTATCTATCTATCAACTGACTTTAGTACCACATTTAATTCATCAATCTGTTCCTTAATTCAATGGCATTCACATGTGCAACCTCAAATGCTCATATATATATATATATATATATATATATATATATATATATATATATATATATATATATAGCGAACAACAAAAAATAGCGAACAACAATGTTGATAAATGATTCCTAGAGCAGCCTATCTTTATTCATTTAACTTATATATATATATATATATATATATATATATATATATAAGAGTTAACTCATATATATATAACTCATATATATATATATATATATATATATATATATATATATATATATATATATATATATAAGTTAAATGAATAAAGATAGACTGCTCTAGGAATCATTTATCAACATTGTTGTTCGCTATTTTTTATAAATAAAGAGTGGTCAATAGTTGTGAAAGTGCATATGCAGATCTTAGGTCAGCGTTGACAAAGAGTCACGTCGTCGGGTAACTGTCAGTTTCTCGCCTATAAATTGTAAAACCAAGATATATATATATATATATAGAAAGAGAGAGAGAGAGAGAGAGAGAGAGAGAGAGAAGATAACAAGTTAATTCAAGTAGAAGGAGAGATTTATCGAGAAGCAAAGTCGACACTATCGTTTCGGTTCTTATAAACCTTCATCAGAGCTATGAGGGATGATATTAGTGATCTTAAATCAACGATATATATATATATATATATATATATATATATATATATATATATATATATATCCCACGGGGGTTGAGCACTCTAGCGAAGGAATTAAGGCTGCCACTCGCATAATGAAAAGCTCTTCGAATGAATTGAGCACTCTGGTATACGGTAAGGCAAAAATATAAATAAACGCAAGCTACTACATAATACCTTATAATTCCCGAGTTGACGTGGTTCGCTTGTTAGTTGAGCAGTATGAAATTAAGTCTAACATAAAGTTGGCCGGGTTTCGATCCAAGCTTAAAGCATCCTACGTGTCTAGCCACACCGAAGAGTTTTGATATAACGAAACAGTCTGTTTGTGGATGACAATATATATATATATATATATATATATATATATATATTTGTCTGATAATTACTCACATACTATGTTGTGCGTGTCGCTAAGAAGATTTGATAATTTTTTCTTGTTTACAAACAAGAGAAGGTGATTCTGTATCGAATGAATATGAAATTCGTGCAAATGATCTCGGGTTTAAAGCGTTGTGTCCAGCTATTTTCCTTAACTGTTGTTTTTTTACGGATTTAGACGAGGTTAATTCTCATTTTCTCGAGCCATATAAAGAATTGTATGAACTAATTTTTTTCCTCGTTTGTTTTACAGGAAGTTGGTATTGACGAGTGACACAACAGTTACCATCACATAACTGTTGCAATTCAAACTAGAATAGTCGTCGTTGATGTCACGTAGTAATTTGAGAAAAGATTAGGTCCTAATCAGTAAATACATTTAAAACTTCCTGTTTATGTCTGAACAAGATCTTGTTGAGGCTTCTTTTTTTTTATCTTATGATCAAAGAGTAGAGTATATTTTTGATAATTGATCTTGTTTATAATCCGGGTATTTTTTTGGTCAAGAATGGGATATTTTGGAGTTTCATGAGGAGTATATTTGTTGAGAGGATTTTAGATGTTGCTTTGTTCTGATAAGTGTCAAGTGAGGTATCTAGAGAGGGTAGTAGTAATTTGCTCGATATAGGAATTCATTGGGTGTGATTGGCATTTTCCCTAAGAACAAGTGAATTTATCATCATCATCATCATCATCACCTTCAAGTCACACTGACAGCACGGAATTCCTTGAATCTTTCTCACCATCCATCTCTATGTTCCTTTGCGCCTGGTAGGTCTTCAAGACTGCACTAGTGTCTGCACAGAACTGATGACCTATATGTACAGAGAGAGAGAGAGAGAGAGAGAGAGAGATCTTCGGATGCTCTCAAGGAACCTATGTATGGCACTAGACCTTGCTGTCTAGTTTAAGCCATAACCCGGCATACGTCCCCTGACCCACATTTGGGTTCGTGAAACTGCTTGGCTCATCAGGTGCTCATTGCACCAAGTGAGCCGATGAGCAGCATAGACCAGCAGGGTTCGAGTCTCGGCGCGTTCCCGACCTCCCCTCCCCTTTATCACTACTTTAATCGGCCTTCGGGCTTTTGACCTTGTGTCAAGTCCTGTCTGGTGGGAGGCAGCGACAGATAAAGAGAGAGAGAGAGAGAGAGAGAGAGAGAGAGAGAGAGAGAGAGAGAGAGAGAGAGGCGCTAATATGCAAATAATAAGCGAAAAGAAGGGACATTGTTTAAAACCTCCTTTATATATTGTCCTCCAACAAAGTATCCTATATGATTGTAGATTTCTAAAGAAAAGGCATTCCCTGCTAAGGTCTTCCCCCAAATTCATTTAAGAAAGGAAAAGAACCTCGTTGCCGCAGACGTACCAATTGTCGTGTACGATATGGTTTTGTACTGATTTTTATCATGTATTTAAAGAGAAAAAAGAAAAAAAGATAGAATTGATGTCAGAAAATGATGCAAAAGAAAGAAATAAAGAAGCTGGACAATAAACTGTGTACTGGCGGCGGTGGCGAGTTGTTCCTGGTTGGCGTGTCGTGAACAATTTGATTAAGTCAGTCGATGAAAATAAAGTCGTTTTAAGCCCAAGAAAATGCACGAAGCCCTTTCTTCGTTTTTGGCCTGGACCTAAATGAAGAAACGTAATTTCAAAGGAAAACGAATCCTGCTTCTATCTATCTATTTATCTATCTATCTATCTATCTTCAATATCAGACGAAAAGAGATAGGTACGAATTGTTTTAATCTCTGCTTGTCTGTCAGCTTGTGTAAGTGATTATTTCTTAACGTATTTGGTGCCATTTTTTGTACTCTCCAATGCTGGTTTAACTCTTAAAACATACCTCATATCATGTAAAATATTCTGTTTATCTGTTTTGTACGTCTGATCTGTCCTTTTCTGATCTATCTATCTATCTCAATCTCTTAATATCTATCTATCTATCTCTCTATCTTCTTTTTTCTCCCTTTTTGCTCCCTTATTGTATTAAGTTATCAGTTCTTTTGTTCTTACTATCTGACGAGGGGATTATGGGTAAAAATAAAGAACCCTAAAAAGCAACAACAAATAGATAAATAAAAAGATAAAATAAAGAAATAGATAAAATGAAAAAAGAATAAAGAAAAACAAAGGTAAGTAAACATATAAGAATTAAGTATTTGCCAAAAACAAGTTATAGCAACAACACTGAACAAATGATATTCAAACCTTAAAAACAAGAGAAAAGGGGAAAGACGATTAAGAAGGGAATAATATCAGCATCATCAGCATCATCATCTTGATAATAATAATAATTAAAAACAACACTTTAGATACAAAAGCTCCCCCCTTAAAAAAAGACGTTTGCTGGTAACTCCCGGAACACCTCTCGCGAGGAAATAAAAAAATAAAGTAAAATTCTTACTTAATAAAATTGATCTAATGAATTCATTTCGCCAC
>CAUZXS010006021.1:2500-30000 GCA_963585895.1 Sepioteuthis lessoniana
TGTATCATTGATTATTTTACTGCAGGAATGCATTAGAAATTATTTCAATACAGAAATGTTACAAATTATTTTACTATAGAAATGCAGTACAAATTATCTTATAGAAAAAATGCATAACTAATTATTTTGTGATAAAAATGTATCAGTAATTATTTTACTGCAGAAATGCATTACACACTATTTTACAACAGAAATTCATTAGCAATTATTTTAATGTTACAAAATATTTTACCATAGAAATGCAGTACAAATTATTTCTACTAGAGGAATGCAATAAACATTGTTTTAATACAAGTTCCTTATGTAACCTCTAATAATATGGCTAGGATTTATTAAACAAATACATCTAACTTCTCATTCACCATATATTGTGACATAACAAATCAAAAAAAAAACTATTTCTTACCTTGTCATGTGAACAAGTTTAATCCTGAATGCAGAACAAAGTCGACTAAACGGCTATTGTTATGACAAGGTGGTTATTAACTCGGTGTACCCTCAGCTCCCCCAAATACATTGTTGTGGAAGTCTGTGCATATATAATTTGGTCTGCGGAAGGTGTTCACTGTGTATGGTTACTATTGTAAGAAATGGATACTATGACACGAGTTCAAATACAGGACAAAGCTTTTTGGATTTCACATAGCACTAATACCCTTACGAAAGGCATGAATTCGATTAACCGCCCTCCAACTTAGAATAAATAGTAGGGCAGGCTAGCTCTTTAACCAATCTATGGCAGCCAGTCTAGGAGAAGGAAAACTCTGAATTTAAATCTGTTAAACTCCACTTAAAAATTGGCTTTGTATTACATTCTACATGCACAGATAGGTGGGTAAATACATATATATTTCGGTTTGTTCCATTGAAAGTGTTTTATTAGTATTCTAATCGAATTAAGAGGGCATGAGACTCTTTCAACACATCTCACTGACCATAGTCAGTAGTTCCTCTTCTCATATCTCATCAGGAGGACTAATCAAATTGGTTGGTTGTTTGGGTTTTATGGAATATCAACCTTAGGTTATTTAATGCCAAATACATTTTTATACGAATAAAAAAGTAAGTAAAGTTCGCTACCGTAGTCGAGGGTGACCAGAAGGCTCCCTTTTCAATAGCTACTACACCAAGGTCAAGGGAAGGGCGCTACTCCTTTCCCTGGATTACTCCACTTTACCCTCGATACGTATCTTATATTGCTGAGTGTTAAGCAAGGAGGTATCAAGTAGCATTTTTAAAGTCTTTGGTATGACGCGACCTAGGATTGAACCCAGGTCTCCTGAACCATTGACAAACACTTTACCCACAAGACCAATGAGCCAGTTTTACACAAATAAACTGTTCTATTTCAAACAATTCAGTTTAGCATGAGTACACAGTTTAATTATCAAAAACATTTCAATTTAAAACAATTCAGTTTAGTCAAACAGTTCTCATTCAAACAATTCAGTTTAGCATAAGTTCACAGTTTAGTTTGATTTAACCCATAGATAGGACCTGATCAGGTGCTACCATTTCAGGCCAGAGTGGACCTGAGAGTAATGGCAATGAAGGGGTACTCTGCATTCCCCAAAGCTCCAGTCTTGTAGTCAATAGGTAACAAGCAAGAGAAGAAAAATATCCATCTTGAACCTTTAGGGCTTGTTTTTAATTAAACAATGGAATTTCCACACGATCAGGTCATTGCTATCAGAAGATAGGAGGAACTGATGCCATTCATTTTTATGTTAGTTAAATATTTTTTAGAATTTCATGTGTATAATTGGTCATTGTTCATCTTGTCATCACATGATAAATGATTGGTTTGGTTTCGTGAGTCATTTAATACCAAACCTCACCTTACAGAAAAACAGAAATGGTATTATTCAACCCATCGGTGGTGGGGTATAAGGGGGGGTGCCGTGGTGTAATGGTTATCGTTGCAGGAAATGAGCACGGCGAAACGAGTTCAAATCCTGGACGAGACTGATTGCATTTCACTTTGCACTAATACCCTTGGGAAAGATATGAATCCAATTATTCTCCCTCCAGCTATGAGTAAATAGTAGGGCAGACTAGGTTCTTCAGCCTTGGTGAGGCAACTAGTATAGGAGAAGGAAAACTGAATTCAAACCTGTTAAACTCCATTTAAAAATTGACCTTGTGTCATATCCGGCCCGAGCGGAGGGGTTGGTAAATATGATAAGGGGGGGGTCACACTTTTTCTAAGGGTATTAGTTTATTTGTTGTTTTGTTTTATGGCAAATCAACCCTTTTTGGATCATTTAACGCTGAATTAAATTTCAAACAATTCAGTTTAGCATAACATTATCTTTTGTTTACCATCAGTCAAATGTCAAAACAATTCTATTTCAAACAATTCAATTTAACATGAGTATATCTTCAATGTCAAAAATAGTTCAAGTTTAAATGTTAAAACAGTCCTATTTCAAGCAATTCAATTCAGCGAAAGTTTACCATTTCATTCTATTTGAACCCATAGATAGGACCTTTATCAGGTGCTACCACTCCGGGTCAGAGTGAACCTGGGAGCAATGGCAATGAAGGAGTACTCCACATTCCTCAAATCTCCAGCATTACTGGAACCTCACTATCAGGTTGTCAAGTGTCATATCCAGGATACTCGTTGTGGGGGGTGAGGTGCAGTTGGTGTATTCTACAGCCCCAGCCAACTAGTTGATTCCATATCTTTACCAAGGGTACAACTACTTTAGGAAAAACAAACGGCCTCATCCAGGGTTTAGACTTATATTGCAGCATTCATTTCCAATGATTCTAACCATTACATTATAAAAATTATAACAAGCAATTTGTAAAACAAAAAAACACAAACATTGACACAAACACAGAATCTGTCCGTTGTTTTAAACTTCCTGTTCAGCAAAATCGCTAACATCTTCTCATGTTGGCATCTCTGTCAGCAGTGTCTGTACTCAAAGATATGCAATCAGTAATTGTGATCATGTCTACAAATCGAGTGACTGATAGAACATTAGGCAATATTTATCCACTACGCAAAGCAAACCAATGCATTCGCTTCCCATTACGTATTCCAGCTTCAGTAGTAGAAGCATGATTTATATTTGCCATTGATCAGAAAACCTGATAACTTTATACATAACACGTCTTCAAACTTTTCACTTACAAACCCATGCAGTATTACTTGACTGATTCAAAAATTTTGCAGTATTTTAGAACATTCTGGTTTGTGGAGCATATATCATAGAATCAAAGCAGTTAAAACTGTGGTTGGTATCCATTGACAGTGGTTGATTATATCATAGTAGTTGGTATGCAGACACATTTTCCATTTCTTAACTATTTTTACAATAAAAACATCAAAAATGATTTTTTACAATAAAACTGCATTGGACAATGTTTTTTTCTATAAAAATGTATTGGAAATTATTTTTATTCTAAAAATGCATCGGAAATGATTTTTATTCTAAAAATGCATTAAAAATGATTTTTACTATAAAAATGCATTGGAATTGATTTTTCTATAAAAATGCATTGGAAATGATCTTTACTATAAAAATGCATTGAAAATGATTTTTATTAAAAAAATGCATTAAAAATGATTTTTACTATAAAAAGGCATTGGAATTTATTTTTACTATAAAAATGTATTGGAAATGATTTTTCTATAAAAATGCATTGGAAATGATTTTTACTATAAAAATGCATTGGAAATGATTTTTACTATAAAAATGCATTGAAAATGATTGTTACTATAAAAATGCATTGGAAATGATTTTTATTCTAAAAATGCATTTGAAATGATTTTTACTATAAAAATGCATTGGAAATGAATTTTGCTATAAAAATGCATTGGAAATGATTTTTGCTATAAAAATGCATTGGAAATGATTTTTGCTATAAAAATGCATTGGAAATGATTTTTCTATAAAAATGCATTGGACAATGATTTTTATTCTAAAAATTCATTGGAAATAATTTCCAATGGATTTTTACTGTAAAAATCCATTGGAAATTATTTTTATTATAAAAATGCATTGGAAATGATTTTTACTATAAAAATGCATTAGAAATGATTTTTCTATAAAATTGCATTGGAAATGATTTTTACTATAAAAATGCATTGGAAATGATTTTTGCTATAAAAATGCATTGGAAATGATTTTTACTATAAAAATGCATTAGAAATGATTTTTCTATAAAATTGCATTGGAAATGATTTTTACTATAAAAATGCATTGGAAATGATTTTTGCTATAAAAATGCATTGGAAATGATTTTTACTATAAAAATACATTGAAAATGATTTTTGCTATAAAAATGCATTGGAAATGATTTTTGCTATAAAAATGCATTGGAAATGATTTTTACTATAAAAATGCATTGGAAATGATTTTTGCTATAAAAATGCATTGGAAATGATTTTTACTATAAAAATGCATTGGAAATGATTTTTGCTATAAAAATGCATTGGAAATGATTTTTGCTATAAAAATGCATTGGAAATGATTTTTGCTATAAAAATGCATTGGAAATGATTTTTACTATAAAAATGCATTAGAAATGATTTTTCTATAAAATTGCATTGGAAATGATTTTTACTATAAAAATGCATTGGAAATGATTTTTGCTATAAAAATGCATTGGAAATGATTTTTACTATAAAAATGCATTGGAAATGATTTTTACTATAAAAATGCATTGGAAATGATTTTTGCTATAAAAATGCATTGGAAATGATTTTTACTATAAAAATGCATTGGAAATGATTTTTGCTATAAAAATGCATTGGAAATGATTTTTGCTATAAAAATGCATTGGAAATGATTTTTCTATAAAAATGCATTGGAAATGATTTTTGCTATAAAAATGCATTGGAAATGATTTTTACTATAAAAATGCATTGGAAATGATATTCCCCAAAAAAGAAAAAAAATGCATTACTGCTCTATAAATGTAATGAAAGACTTTATCAAACCCATTTTTTTCTCAAAAAAACAAAAAAACAAAAAACAAAAAAAAATAACACGTTCATATAACACAAGATTTTTTTTTTTAAACACCTTAAAGCCGGCCTTATTTCTCCATCTAACCCAACTCTATCTTCAATCCAAAATGTCCCCACATAAATAATTGCCTTTGGGTTAAAATAATAAGTTTTTACTTTATACTCACTTTACTATTCATAGCATACTTAATCAATTCCATATATAATTGTATTGTCAATGCTATTGTGTCAATGGTGGAATTTTTTACGTTTGAAATATCAAAGTAAACACTGTAAGCTACATCAAGGGCAAGACTACATTGTTTGTATATGGTATTGTATTGATTTTGATTACATTAAATTAGTTTTGAAAGTATAAATAAGTCTTTGAATCTTTTCTGTTTATGGTATTGGATGTTGAAGAAATATTTTTGTAGGTTGGCATTGCCAAAAGTTAGAGGTCATTCGTGACACACAGTCATTCATTACTCCAGTATATACAGTAATTATCTTCTTGTAAAAAAAGACGTGTGGCATTATCAGGCATACTAGATTGGCGAAATCAATCATTGACATGAAGTGTAGGTTAGTTGAGAAATTGTACTCCGAACTGCTCAGTCAACTTGGTATGAGTGACAGATTATGACCCCAAGATCAATCTGAGACCACAGCTCAGATAGTTTCAGTCATGTGACCAAACAGTTCAAGAGTTTGGAAAAATGGCTAAAATCTAACCAGTTGGTTTCTAAGTGCTAAGATAGACACGTATCAAAATGGGGGGCTCATATTTTTCTGCTTGTATCTAGAGAATCAACTCTCTGATTAACACAGGTTATATAGAAGAAAAAGGTGTCCAAGTTAATAATAATAGGATAAGGTGTATACATAAAAATAGCTCATTGTTTGAAACCCAAGAGATGTGTGCAAATTATTCAAATAACCTAGGAACACTTGAGAGATAGAATTATTAGTGTTTGATAGCTATACTTGAAACTCATTTAATATATGCAAACAAATGAGCTCTAACAACTTGTTTAAAATAAAGTTAACTAAAAAGTATTTGCAAACAAAACACATATATACATATATATATATATATAAAGGACTTAGTTTGGTTTGCTTTTATGGCACAACCATAGTAGGTTATTAATGGCAAATCCATTTTTATACATATAAACAGTTCTATTACAAATACACAGTTTCAATATCAAAAAACAGTTCCATTTCAAACAATTCAGTTTAGCATAAGTATACAGTTTAGTTCTATTTGACCCATAGATAGGACCCTATTAGGTGCAACCACTCTGGGCCAGAGTGGATCTGGGAGTGATGGCAATGAAAAAGTACTCCGCATTATTGGAGCCTCATTGTCAGATAGTTAAGCGTCATATCCAGGACACTCATTGGGGTAGGGGTCTTACCCTTCTGCAGAGAAGCAGTCAGCCTATTCTACAGTCCCATCTGACTGGGCTATCAAGCAAATGGACTAAAGGACAAGGAAATTGATGGCAATGCACAAGGCCTGACAGCCAAAAGATGACTTTACAAGAAAAAGATGAAGAAAACTAGCACTGAGGATGGCAAAGACGCAAGAATTTTGGGATTAAAAGAAAATCCAGTAGTGTCAGATGTCTGAGAGTTTATTCCTCATTTCAAAGCAGCATTGGGCTCACAACAGAAAGGAGTTTGGTTTCTTTATTTAATGGCATATCAACCTTTATGGGTTATTTAATGCCAAAGCCTTCCTTGTAGAAGGACAGTAGTAATACTATTCAACCCATAGCTAGGAGGATAAGGGAGTTCATGCCTTTCTGTGATGAAATTGATTAATGTATTTGCCTGTCAAGGAAAAATGTTCGCCTCTGGGGGGGGGGGTCAATAATACTAGTTCACCGTTTTACAGGCAGAGTATCTTAACTTCCAACTTTGCTTCTTGTTCGTCCAGTCCGTTCTTTTTCTCTTCTTCTCTCCAATTAATCGCTTGCTCTCTGGTGTCAGTCCATCGTGTTTGTCTCCGAACCTACTTTTATGCAACAAAAATTTGCTTACGAAGTAGGCATCGTCTCTTCATATTCCGCTCACTAATATTCTACATTTTCGGCGACATCGAATTTAAGGTAAGTCTTATTTCTCTGCTCTACACGCCAAACAAAGTCTTACCCTCTTTCTTCTGGAATATTCATTTGACTCTCGTTCACTGTCACACTTTCCCACAGATATTAGTCTAAAAGTGATTTGACTTGGATGGGTTTCTTTGTTTAATGGCATATCAACCTTTGTGGGTTATTTAATGTCAAATCTATACTTGTAGAAGATCAGGAGTGATACTACTTAACCCATAACTGGAGGAATAAGGGAGTTCATACCTTTCCCAAGGGGCATTAGTTCAAAAGTGAATGTAATTGCATGACTGGAATTTGAACTTACTTACTATCATGTTGAAATTCAGCGTGTTAGCCATCATGCAGTGGGAATGCCCTCAGTAGGTGAGTAAAGTCAATCATAACCATAAACCGAAGAAGGTAGCTGACAGGTATGGAACAATTATCCACAAGGTTCTACATTGCAATTTGTCCTCAGGAGGTCCTACATTTTCTATAAACACCAATTACAAATAAAACTGTATCTTCCTCATTCACTGTACGAACCAAGCAAATCAAAATTGCTTCCTTTATATTCTTTCTTCAGAAAATAACCGAAGATAAAGTCATTACATGATAAAATGTTATAAGCAATAAAAACTTTAGATAAAAAATTTTTTCAAATCAAAATTATTTGGATAAGTACATGAGGTCTTAAGGAAAGTACAAAGCCACTTTTTTTTTTTTTTAAATCCCACTTAAATACTTTTCCAGACAAATCTTGTATATATTTGAAAACCAGAGTTTTTGTTGCTCTGGTACTTATAACCTCGAGCCAAATCTAACTTACTCTATATTTTTTCGTTTTATAGTTCAGCATTACTGCAAGCAGAGAGGTCCAATCAGATCACTCAAGTTAAGCAAAGATGAACCAGTTCAGTACTTAGATGAGTAACTAATAAGAAACAATAGACGCTGCAAGTATTTACCCAACCCCTCTCGTATGAGCAGGATGTGACACAAGGACAACATTTAGAGAGTTTAAACTCAGAGTTTTCCTTCTCTTAGACCAGTTGCCTTACTAAGATTAAAGAGCCTAGTCTGCCATACAATTCACCCATAGCTTGGTGAAGAAAAATTTGATACATACAAGGTGCACATGATAAGTTTCCAGACTTTTTCGTATGGGCATTTAAAATTGTTGTAGACTCTTAAAAATTCAATATGTTATTGCTTTACATCTTATGAGATGACTGACAAATTTTTATGATTTCAGCCTCAAATCAACAGTTACAGCAGCAATTAGAATACACCCTACTAAAGCCTGATTGTCATAGCTGGTGAATTTCAAAAATCCAATCTGACACTTTAGAAGAACGATATGCAATAAAATTCTGTTTTAAACTTGGAAAAAATGATGCCACAGAAACGTATGGAATGCTTCAGACTGCTTTTGGAGAATCTTGCATGAATCTAGAATCAGTTTTTGAGTGGCATAAGAGATTCAAGGAAGGCAGGGAGTCTGTGAGGGATGATGAGAGGTATGGGAGGAGTAAGGAAGTCAATAGACCAGAGTTGATTGGCCAAAGGGTTAGGGTAACTAAGTTGAGGTTTTAAGGGAGTTCAGGAAGAGATTCCATCGGAAGAGGCCAGCACTCTTCAAATCGGGTCAGTGGCATTTCCACCAGAACAATGCACCAGTCCACAACTTCATCCTTGTCACAGACTATTTGACCAAGACAGTTCGTCACCCTCCCTATAGTCCAGACCTTGCTCCCAGTGACTTTTTGTTATTCCCTAAGCTCATAGGCTATCGTAATGAGACAATTGAGGAGATGAAAACGGCTGTGATGAAGGCCATGACACATTCACACAAGAAGACTTTCATGGGGCCTTCCGGAAGTTGTTGGAACAGTACAACAATTGCATTGCAGCCAGAGGAGATTACTTTGAAGGGGACTCACGTTTGATGTGTGTACTATCAATAAAAGTGCCCATACGAAAAAAGTCTGGAAACTTATCGTATGCACCTCATACTTGTCCAAAGGGCATTAGCACAATGGGAAATGCAAACAGCCTTATCCAGGATTTGAACTTAGGTCATCATGCCCATTTCTTACAATGATAATCATTTCACTAAGAACACCAGTAAATACTAGGAAAGTACTTTAAAGGGGACTAAGGCCTGATTGGTTGGTTGGTTAGTTTTATAACATGTCAAACCTTGTTGGGTTATTTCACAGGAAGGTCAATACGGTTTCAAGTATTTCTATCTAATATCAATAATTTATATACACTGATATGGTTTCAAGTAACTACTTAAATAGTTTCAATGACTGATTTTGATGGCATGCCAACCAATCTGGGATTATTTTATTCTTGAAGGTTAGGGAATTGCATACTTTGTTTATTCTTAAATTTTAGTGAAGTTTCTTAAGTTCTTTGCAAAGTTATATCTATCAGATATTCTTAAATAGGACCCTAACAGGTTCCACCAATCAAAGTCAGAGTCGACTTAGGAGTAATGGCAATTAAGGGTTATTCCACACTCCCCATTACTCCACAACTGAAGTCTCACCAATAGATTCAGGTTAGTGTCATACCCAGAAACCTCTTTTAGGCAGTTTTACACAACAGCAAGGGTATATAATCTGTGAACCAGCCCCATTATATCGTTTCAAATATTCCTATCGGATATCAATAATTTTCAAACAAACCTATTTGATTCATAAATGGGACTAACACTGAATCAGAGTGGACCTGGGAGTAATGACAGGGAAGAATTGAGCTACTCTTCCCAGAGCTCCAGAACAGGAATATCACCACTAAATGTAATTAAAAAAAAACAACAAAAAAAACAAAAAACAACAAGGTTTGCAATATTTATATATTTCAAACAAAACTATACTAAGTAAAAAACTGTCAGCTATGTAACAAGAGTCTTTAACTGGAGGCAGATATGAGGTGATCAAAATTACTACCAACCTACAATGATTATGAAAATTGTTCCTCTGAGTCTCATAATATATTTTTTGTTAAGTATTTTTACAAAAAATAGAAACCACACTGATTTTTTATCATTCAGGGTTTTTGGACTATTGTCTTCATTTTCATTGCTCTATTCACAACGTTTCAGCCGATATATCCTCCGGCCTTCTTCAGATGTTTCTTGTTGAACTCGGGAGTCTACACAAAACTTCAAACCATGTGTAGGCTCCTATTTTTAACAAGAAATACCTGCAGAAGGTCGGAGGACATATCGGCTGAAACGTTGTGAATATAACAATAGAGATAAAGACTGTTGTGTAGTGGCTCGTACCATGTGACTTCTGGTACCTCCAAGGTATAAAAGATGTTGTGGTACACGCCAGGGTACTGAAAGATCTCAGTCCGTACTAAGACCAACTTTGGATGTAACACCCACAGCGCGAGACTTATATTTGTCGGACTGTACAACTTCAGTTAATAAATAATTAACTCTATTTTACTGTGCATCTCTTTCTAACCATGATACAACAAAGACAATAGTCTGAAAACCCTGAATGATAAAAATCATTAAGCTTCATCTCAGAAATTCAGACAACACGCTGATTTATACAGGTATAAAGATGGGACCATAAAAAGAATGACCACTCAAATCAAAGTGGACCTGGAAGTAATAGTATACAGGTGATTCCACACTCCACAGAGCACCAGAACTTGAACCTTGCCACTGAATGTAGTTTAGCGTTATATCTAAGACACCTGTTTTTGGAAGGGTCATACCTCTCTACAGGGGATCCTCAGCAAACAACATGAATTTATTTGAATATCTTTAGCCATTCATCAAGGAAAAAAATTTTTTCATTCCTTGAGATCTGTAAATAAAATACTGTTTGATATATTTATGTAAATTTTCTGCACAAGCAGGATGTGAGACAAGGTCAATTTTGGAGCGGAATTTAATGGATTTGAAATCAAAGTTTTCCTTCTAGACCGAATACTGAACTAAGGTAAAAGAGTCCAGCCGGCCCTACTGCTTACCGATAGCTGGTAGGAAAATAATTCGATTCATATCTTTCCCAAGAGTGCAGTATAAAATGCAAACCGCCTCGTCCAAGGTTTGATCTCATGTTGCCATGTTTATTTCTTACGACAGTAACCATTACACCACGAATGCCTCCATAAAATAAAATAGAATCACATTTATATTTTTAGTGTCTAAATCCAAAGAAAGAAAGAATATTTAAACTCACAGACCATTTATTCAAGGGTGACCTATTGTTGGTAATGGTCCGATTTTATTTATAAAAGATCTCCATTCTATTGTTTTCAATGTCTTGTATTAAACGTAAATAGAAAAAGGTTTATCGATTGTCCAGCTTTAGTGAAGAAAGATATTTTCAGAGCAGTATATTCAAGATTTCCATTTTTTTTTTTTCATTTCATCAACATTAAGCAAAGCACAAGAAGGTTGAGGGGTGCACAGTTAGTGGGAAGAGGGGAGATACAAGAAGCCAATGACAGCTGTAGCCATTGTAAATAATACCAAAAACTTGAAGATGTTTTTGCAAATAAAATTAATATCTACAAAGATTTTCCTTTTGATTAAATGTTTATACAAATAAGAGTCAGTTGAAAAGTTTATAGGCCGACCAAGATATTCTCATATATATATATATATATATATATATATATATATTGTACTGCTTATAAGTTTCTGAACAAATAGGTAATCTACTTCTAATCAATTGACTATGAAAGTTAAAGAACAGGAATATTACACGATCACATTTTATTTCAATCAATACAACATATCTATTTAGTGGTGATTTAGGTATTCTGAAAACTAATTTCTTTTTGTTGGGTTTTATGGCATATCAACCTTTGTAGATTATTTAACGCCAAATCCATTTTTATGTAAATAATCTGTTCTATTTAAAACAATTCAGTTTAGCATAAGTACACAGTTTGTCAAAAACATTTCCATTTTAAACTATTCAAGCAGTTATATGTAACAATTCGGTTAAGTGTAAATACAGTTTTAATGTCGAAAAACAGTTCTATTTCAAATAATTCAGTTAAGCATAAGCATGCAGTTTAAATGTAAGTACAGTTTAATTGTCAAAAACATTTCTATTTCAAGCTACTCAGTTTACTTAAACAATTAATTTTAGCATAAGTATGCTGTTAGTTCTATTTAACCCATAGATAGGGTCCTATCAGGTGCTACCACTCCTGGCCAGAGTGGACCTGGGAGCGGTGGCAATGAAGGAGTACTTCCCATTCCCCAACGCTCCAGCACTGCTGGAACCTCACCATCAGATTGGTGTAGTGTCATAATCAGGACACTCATTGGGGGGGGGGTCTTAACCCTCTGCAGAGGTGCAGTCAGTGTATTCTACAGCTCCAACCAACTGGGCAATCTGAAAACTAAATTGATATAAAAATGATATTATACAAGAATTGACAAGTTGATATTATTAGGAATTATTTATGACTAAATACTGCAGTCCATAAACTCAGTAACCAAATATATATATATATATATATATATATATATATATATATATATATATATATATATATGCAGTGAAAAAAATGAATATGCAGCAGTCCACCAAGACAATAGATACACTGCTTATATATATATATATATATATATATATATATATATATATATTTTTAGGAATGTCAAATATTCATTTTTTTTTTCAATGCTGAAAAATTTGGTTGTAAATAATATCTAATAATATCCATTCTTATTGCATGCTTCATTAAATGTGATTGAAACCTAGCAACTTTGGTTTAGAAGAAAATCCAATGTTTATTTAAAAAATGGTAGTGAAGTAATCTGTTGGTAATACGATATATATATATATATGTATATATATATATATATATATATATTATAACAGTGTTGGCTGTGTTTTATGCCATATCAACCCTTGCAGGTTATTTAATACCAAATCTTCTTTATACATATATTGAATATAAATAATTTGTAAACACATAGGGAAATGATTTCAAGTATTCCTATCCAAAAGAAATATTTCTATTCAATATTCATCATTTTTTGCAAATCACAGTTACATAGCTTCAAATATTACTGCATAACTAACCATTCGGTTTGACATCAGTCACTAGTTTGCATAAAGGAAATGGATATAATTGGCTCATTGGTCAAGTGGGTAGAGTGTTCGCCAATGTTCCGGGAGATCTGGGTTCAATCCCAGATCACGTCGTACCAAAGACTTTAAAAATGGTACTTGATACATCCGTGCTTAACATTCAGCAGTATAAAGTACATATCAAGGGTAAAGTGGAGTAATTCAGGAAAAAGAGTAGCACCCTCCCCTACACCTTGCTGTAGTAGCTATTGAAAAGGGAGCCTTCTAGTCGTCCTCGACTATGGTCGCCAACTTTTTATATATATATATATATATATATATACACACACACAACATATGATTTGAAAATGAATAGTTTGTTGGTAATTTTAACCTAAATGGTTGCAAGTATTACTATGTAACACTAATAATTCTATTCAGCACTATTCATTCATTTGCACACAGTTAAATGTTTCCAACTGAATAAATCTCTCCTTCAACTTGGATTACCTTGTTGTCAATTTTTGATATGTAACACTGATAATCCAATTTTTGCACACAGAGGGTCTCAAGTATTGCCATTAAGCATTATTAGTCATTTGTTTGCACACAGTTAATTGGTTTGAAGCATTGCTAAATAACACTCACAATTCAACATCAGGGATTTGTTTGCACACAGCTAAATGGTCAAACAGTTCTATTTCTAACAATTCAATCTAAGATAAGTCATTTGTTTGTAGACAAATCCTAATCCTTGGTGAACAATTATTGGTTGAAGTAACTATTAATACCAATAATTTGCCTACCGTTATATGGTATCAAATATTCCATTCAAATATTAAGAATTTTTAAACAGATATTTGACTCATAGAAGACACTCTAATAGGTTCTACCACTCCAGGTCGGTTAGGGAACCTTAGATTAATTGCAATGAATGGCTAATCTACAATTGCCAGATCTCCAGAATTTGGTTGGGTTGGATTAGGTTTTATGTCATCAACCCTTGTAGGTTATTTAATGCCTAATTCTCTCTCTCTATATATATATATATTTATATGCCAAAAAAAAAAACAACCAAACCAAATCATATGTGTGTGTGTGTGTGTGTGTGTGATTTGGTTTGGTTGGGTTGGGTTTTATGACATATCAACCATTGTAGGTTATTTAATGCCAAATTATATATATGTAATTTGGTTTGGTTGGGTTTTATGGCATACCAATCATTGTAGGTTATTTAATGCCAAATTATATATATATATATATATATATATATATATATGTGTGTGTGTGTGTGATTTGGTTTAGTTAGGTTTTATGGCATATCAACCATTGTAGGTTATTTAATGCCAAATCCTCTTTATACATATATATTAAATATATATGATTTGGTTTGGCTTTGTTTTATGGCATATCAACCATTGTGGGTTATTTAATGCCAAATCCTTCTTATACATATTACGATTTGTAAATGCATAGTTTGGAGATAACATTTTTAACAAACCAGAACTCATTTGTTTGCACATAGTTAAATGGATATATATATGATTTGTAAGACAATGGCTTGCGAGTAATCTTATCTTTAAATGAGTCAGAGCTAATTTGCTTGCACACAAATATTACTATTGTTTGCACACAGTTAAATGGTTCCAAAGATTCTAGCATGAATAATTCTTTTTAGTATTAATCCTTTGTTTTCACTTACTTAAATCATTTCAAATATTGCTATTTAACGGTTTTATTTGCACATAGTTAAATGGTTTCAAGCATCACTATGTAACACAAACAATTCAATTTAGATATCCAGTTAGACTTTCAAGTATTTCTATTCAACACAAATAATTCTATTTAACTTTACTTATTCATGCGCACCCACTTAAATTGTTCCACATATTGCTATGTAACACTAACACTCCAATTAAACATCAGTGATTTGTTTACACTCAGTTGAATGATCAAACAGTTCTATTTCCAACAATTCAATTTAGCATAAGTCAACAAAGTTAAATGGTTCCAAGTATTGCTATACATCACTAACAATTCAATTTAACATCAGTCATTTGTTTACACACAGTTAAATGATGAAACTGCTATTTCAAACAATTCAGTTTAAAATGTCACTTGTTTGCACTCAGTTTAAATGTCAAACAGTTTTATTTGACTCATAGATAGGACCCTATCAGTTGCTATCACTCCGAGCCAGAGTGGACCTGGGAGTGATGGTAATGAAGGGGTACTCCACATTCACCAAAGCTCCAGCATTACTGGAGCCACACCATCAGATGGTCACATGTCATATCTAGGAAATTAGTTGGAGGGGAGGGGGTCTTCGTACTCTGCAGAGATGCAGTTAGTATATTCTACAGCTCCCCCCAGCCAACTGGGCTGCCAGAATTGAAACTTCATCAGATGTATTTTAATGTCATATACAAAACACCCCTTTTTTAGAGGGGAAAAATAGAGTCTTACCCCTTATGATACAGTTGGAATATTCTAAACTCTACTGAAAGGGCCAACCTATAATTAGACCTGATATACATACTGTTATATAACATATGAAATGGATTTTTAGTTCATTCCAAGTGACCCCATGTGCTTTGACAAGCTGTCACGTTGTGATTAGTAAATAGGGGGATGACAGCGTCTCAGGACAGTCAGGTCAAACAGGTGTGTAACCAGAAGGAGACCATGTGATAACCACGTGGTCAGATTTAGAGTACAGAGAATCGGAGTTGAGCGAGGGACACGCAGCCGATCAGAGGGTTAGGCCTCTCAGATGATACGGTGCAAGGGGGTGCAAGTGTTGGCACCCCTTGGCTCCCAGAAGAAGATATGGGGCAAGAAGAAGTCCCCTCTCTGAGTAGACACTACAACATAAATGATTTGGTGCTGAAGGCCAGTTCATGCCCACATGGCATGATTTCAAACCTGAGTTTAAACCTAGACGATCAAGAAAATGGCCGATAAAGATGTTGACCAATAGAGGAAAAAAGGATAGAATGGTTATTTTGCATTGGAAAAATGGTTGATTTTGTTGGAGAATGGATCAAGTGAATTTGACGGTGTTGGTATTTTGAGTTTCCATGTATTGGAAAAATATGTCCACTTGTTTCCAGACTGGAGATTCAGGTCGAATTAGGAAACGAAGAAAGAATATTATTGGAAAAGTTTGATTAACGAACCATGCTTGTTTTGTGGAAATACTTGTTAGAAATTGAATAAACAGGGATGCACAAACCTATAGTTATTATATTAAGGTAAAGACAGAGAGAAGCAGAGATAAGGTTAAAAAAAATAAATAGTGAATGAGCAATTATAAATAAAAGGAAAAGAAGAAAAGAAACTTGAACACCGTTGAAGACAGCATTAAAAAAAATCATTCCTTAATTATATAACACATACCAGTGATTTGTTATTGGGGGGGTTATTAATCAACCATTTGGCATTGGAGTAAAAACTGAACTTACAATCAAAGGATTACGAGATTGACTTGTTAACCACTGCTTTTAGAGAAGATCTTCTAAATCAGAAGAAAACTTATGTACAAAATATCATGACCTTTCTTGCCCAGTTCATCAACCATTGGGCTTCTACCGAACGTGTGTCTGGCTGTCAACATTGTTTTGACATTTTTATCCGAACGAGGGAACTTGTTGCTGATATCTTCCTGTCAGCCACATTGTGTCTAGAAACCTTTCATCCGTTTCCTTATTTAGTTCTTTTTTGTCAACAATAAAATAACTTTTTTTTTTTCTTTCCTCCGCTCATTGTTCTGTTAGAGTATTGGATTAAAAGCAGCAAGGTTTAAAATCCAATCATTTAATTATCATAATTAGCAACATTTAAACTTGTGTTGACAAATCAAAATCAGTCAGAATAACACCCGCTGACCACTGCTATTTATCTTACACTCTTTCAATGATATTGCCCACTCTTTATTCATGAATAAAGCAAACTGTATTATATATATATATATATATATATATATATATATATATATATATATATCTGTGTGTGTGTTTGATCCAATAAGTGAGAAACTGATCCTCACCAAGTACCAGTGACTGTGTCAACACTATCCTAGCATAGATATAGAGCACTACTTATGTTAGGTTTGGTTATTTGGTTTAACGGCATATCAACCCTTGCAGGTTATTTAATTCCAAATGCTCCAAGATAAAGTAAATAGTTTATTGGTAACTTAATTTTAAATGAATCAGAGCTCATTTGTTGACAGACAATTCAATGGTTTCAAGTATTTCTATTCAACATTAGTAATTCTATTTATCAAGGTTTGGTTTGGTTTCTTTGTTTAATGGCATATCAACCTTTGTAGGTTATTTAATGCCGAAGCCATTCTCCTAGAAGAAGAGTAGTGGTACTATTTAACCCATAGCTGGGAGGAAAAGAGGGTTCATACCTTTCCCCAAGGGTATTTGCCCGAAAATGAACATAATAGCATGACTGGAGTTCGAACTCGCATACTACGATTCTGCAGTTCATTGCTTTAACCATTTCACCACGAGGACACCCCTTCCGAGAGTTCAAGAACTTACTATCAGATGCAGTTTAATGACATAAGCCCAACTTCTTTTTGAAGGGGGAGTCTTATTTTTCTGCTCAGGATACAGTCATCATTACACCACGAGGACACCCCCTTCTATTTATCAAGTATTCCGATCTAATACAAATAACTTGTATACAGTCGTATGGTTTCAAATAACTGATAATATTACCAATTTAACACCTGTAATTCTATTCAATCTTTATAATCCTTAGTATAAGATTAAACTGTTCTATTTGAACCATAGATAAGAGCCTTTCAGGGTCAGTGGACCTGGGAGTAATGGCAATGAGGGGGTTACCTTACATTTCCCAAAGCTCGAGAGCTAGAGCCTCACTATCAGATGGTTTATTGTCATATTCAGAACTCTTGTTGAGGTGGTCTCACCCTTCTGCAGAGATGCATTCGGTGTATTCTACAGCTCCAGCTGACTGGGCTGCATTTTAAATGAGGTATTCACTAGGAAAATAGACTACAAAAAGGCATCTAATGTGATTTTGGAAATTTAACAGATAGAATGTCTAAACTTCAAGAGAGTTATGGAGGAAAAACCAAAGAACATCTTCCATGGAGACTCATAAGCGCCACAACATGACTAACTAATTGATCACACCTCTCTAACCATCTGTTTAGACTTCGAAGATCCAAAATGGAGAGTTGTGTTAAAGTCATATGCAGAATAAACAAGGTCCCAACTAGCATCCAGCTGGCAGACAAAAATAAAATGGGCGGTAACTCAATACAGTCCCTGATATTTGTTGAGGGCTCCATGTATGTGCGAGTATGGCACATGGCCTTTTTTAATGCTGGAGCCAGGACCATAGCCCACACCTGGCGGTTCGAAAAAATGCCTTCAGCTCTGTTGGCATTCCCCTAGAAAGGGGCCTGGTCTTAGTGCATGTAATGTGAATGCCAGCTTCCTGAAATCCACATCAGATGACCTCAACCGACTAACACCAAAACGAGATACAGTCCATGCACCATAACTGAAACAAGCCGATTATATATATATATATATATATATATATATATATATATATATATATACACACTAATATGTCCATTCCTGGCCCAGCAACCAATCACTGTCCAGGAAATGGACTTATCCACATGCACATATTAGAATGCCCCAGTGACCATAATGTATTTCCTTCCTCAGAGTTCTAGAGAGCTCACTTCAACTCATAACTGAACTGGTTACACAACCGAGTGCTGACCCATATCTACCAAACTCAACAATTTCGACATGTTGCAGATTACTTGACCACTTCGGTTATCAAGTCAAGCCATTAGGATCCCATCCAGAAGTATTATGGGTCACCACCCACAGCTAAAATGTAGCCTTTTGGGGTTTTGTATTTACTCCTCTGCAAAGGTCCAGTCACCATATTCTACAGCCCCAGCTAACAAATGAAAAGAGGAAAATACATAAACGGGTTGACCATATATATATATATATATATATATATATATATATACTTTATCTGAGGGCTTCACAGGAGCTGCTGGCAAAGTCTGTAGATTGCTAAAGACTCTTTGAACAACCTGCAAAGACTGGAAAACCACAAGCCATAAAAACTGACAAACTTGGCTGATTTTGCTTCATATATTAACTCTTTTTGCATATTGCCCAGTCGGCTGGGGCTGTAGAATACGCCGACTGCACCTCTGCAGAGATGTAAGACCCTACCCCCCAATGAGGGTCCTGGATATGACACTAAACAATCTGATGGTGAGGTTCCGGTGATGCAGGAGCTTTGGAGAATGTGGAGTATCCCTTCACTGCCATTGCTCCCAGGTCCACTCTGGCACAGAGTGGTAGCACCTGATAGGGTCTTATCTATAGGTTAAATAGAACTAGCTGCATACTTATGCTAAAGTGGATTGTTTGAATTAGTTAGACTAAATTGAATAGCTTGAAATAGAAATGTTTTTGACAATGAAACTGTACTTACATTTAAACTGTGTGCGTATGCTAAACTGAATTGTTTGAAATCAAATTGTTTTTGACATTGAAACTCTACTTACACTTGATATAGAACTGTTTTGACATTTAACTGTGTGTAAACAAAATCTATACTTATACTAGGTTGAATTAGCTGAATTAGAACTGCTTGACTAAACTGAATAACTCGAAATAGAAATGTTTTTTTACAATTAAACTGTACTTATATTTAAACTGCATGCTTATGCTAAACTGAATTGTTTGAAATTGAACTGTTTTTGACATTGAAACTGTACTTACACTAAACTGAATTGTTATATATAACTGCTTGAATAGTTTGAAATAGAAATGTTTTGAACAATTAAACTATGAACTCATGCTATACTTATACTAAGTTGAATTAGCTGAACTAGAACTGCTTGAATAAACTGAATAGCTTGAAATAGAAGTGTTTCTAACAAACTATGTACTCATGTTAAATAAATTTTTTTGAAATAGAACTGACTATTTGCATAAACATGAATTTGACATTAAATAACCTACAAACGTTGATATGCCATAAAAACCAACCAACCAACCTTTTTGCATATTTCAAATGAAGAGCAATAAATTTCAACATTCATTTGTTTCTCTTTCCATCTACAATAAGGAGGGACTCCCCATGGTGCTGTGGCTAACAGGCGAGTTTGTGACATCATGGTAACCAATGTTAACTCCAATCATGCTATGTGAACTTTTGGACTAATAAACTTGGGAAAGACATGAACCCCTTATTCCTGCAGCTATGGGTTAGATAGTCATACTTCTGTTCTTCCTCAAAAATGGCTTTGGCATTGAATAACCCAGAAAGGTCAATATGTCATTAAAATGAAGAAATCAAAGAAAACCTTTTACAAGAAGTTATTTGATTGAATGGCATATCAAACTTTAATGGTTATTCAATGCCAAGTCCTGTTTGCATATATGATTTTTAAGTGAATAGTTTCTGGGTAACTTTTTGGGTTGGGTTGGGTTGGGTTTTATGGCATATCAACCATTGTAGGTTATTTAATGCCAAATCCTATTTATACATATATATTAAATATATATATTATTTGGTTGGATTGGGTTTTATGGCATATCAACCATTGTAGGTTATTTAATGCCAAATCCTCTTTATACATATATATTGAATATACAGGGTGGAACGATAAAATTGTCGCCCTAGAAAAGACGACATGATTCTATTTCCGTTTAATGAAAACCGGTTTTCTTTTTTTTGTTGCAGACCATCTACTAGTTGACCAGTTGTGTACAAATCCCAAGAGCGATTGGAGCCTTCTATCGTGTCTGAAAGTGACAATGTTCATCGAGCGAGATCGGAGATGCACCACTGTACAATTCATGCTCTCTACCAATGCAAATTATGAAAACAGGACCATTGCCAGCACCCTCAAAATGCAAATCTGGATTGCCATGAATAACAGGAACATGCCCTGGGTGATGAAAACAAAGTTATGGTCTTTGGTGTGGTTTCAAATGAGGGCCACATCATGCCACCTCACATCTTCGAAGTTGGCTTCAAAGTCAACACCAAAGTGTACCTAGATGTGCTGAAGAGTGTGGTGATCCCCTGGTACAGTCTGGTGGCTGGTGGCAGACCCTGTGTGTGGCAGCAAGACTCAGCACCGGCCCACAAGTCCAAAGAGACCCAGGCTTGGCTTCAGAAGGAGTGCTACGACTTTGTACCCTCCCCGACCTGAACCTGCTGGACTACTTCGTTTGGTCATATGTCGAGAACATCACCAACATGACCTTCCACAACATCAAAGCCAGCCTGATTGCCGCCATCCGCCGAGTATTGGCCGAGCTCCTGCCGGCACTTGTGTAAAAGGCATGCTCTCAGTTCCGGATCCATATCGAGGCAGTGATTGAGGCTGAAGGCAGCTACATTGAATAGATGTCAGCTCTACTACATAATCAAGTTACCTGAATTGATTTTTTTCAATAAAAGTTCTAAAATAAAGTTGTAGTGTTGTTTTCTTTAGGACAACAATTTTATCGTTCCACCCTGTATAGGATTTGGTTTGGTTGGGTTTTATGGCATATCAACCATTGTAGGTTATTTAATGCCAAATCCTCTTTATACATATATATTAAATATATAGGATTTGGTTGGATTGGGTTTTATGGCATATCAACCCTTGTAGGTTATTATTTGCAAAATTTTGTTTATATATATATATATATATATATATATATATGTGTGTGTGTGTGATTTGTAAATGAACAGTTTGTAGGTATCATTTTAAACAAACAAGAACTTATTTGTTTGCACACAGTTAAATGGTTTCAACTATTGATTTGTAACACTAACAATTCAATTTAACTTAAGTCATTTGTTTGCTGACAGAGAAATGGTCAAAGAGTTCTATTTGACCCATAGATTGAACCATAACTGATACTACCACTCTTGGTCAGAGTAGACATTGGAGTAATAACCATGAAGGGGTACTCCACATTTCCCAGAGATCCAAGACTGGAGCCTCAACATCAGATGGTTCAGTGTCATTTCTAGGGGACTTGTTGGGGAGGTCTTCCCCCTTTACAGAGATGCAGTTTGTGTATTCTACAACCTGAGCCAACTGGGCAGCTTTTACAAGAAGATTCCTTAGTTTTAGTTTAGTTTGGTTCAGTTTTATGGCACATCAACCCTTGTAGGTTATGTAATGTTAAATTCTCTTTATACATATATATTAAATATATATGATTTGGTTTGGTTGGGTTTTATGGATTATCAACCATTGTAGGTTATTTAATGCCAAATCCATTTATGTACATATAAACAGTTCTATTTCAGTTTAGCATAAGTACACAGTTTAGTTCTGTTACCCATAGATAGGTGCTACCACTCCTGGCCAGAGTGGACCAGGGAGTGATGGCAATAAAGGGGTACTTTACATTTCCCAAAGTTCCAGCATTACTGGAGCCTAAGCATCCGATTGTTTAGTGTCATAAACTCATTGGAGGGAGTCTTACCTCTCTGCAGAGATGCATTTGGTGTATTTTACAACCCCGGCCAGCTGGCTATTGGAGAAGGAGCCGATACCTGCCGGCACATGTACAGCTCTCTCATTTAAAAATGGTTCATGAGAAGGTTCCATCTATTAACACTCTCTTGAGAAAGTTGCAATCACTTTGATGAAGAATACTGCTTAAATTAGTAAAATCTGTGCCTGAAAGGCTGTTATAAAAACTCAAGAACCGACAACTAAGTATGAAATCTAATAAGAATGGGAAAATAAAATTGTGAAGTGATTCAGGCTAATACGATGAAGAAGGGGGAAATTCAAAACTCAGTAGAAGGACATGACAGCCTGCAAGGGGGAAAACATCAGATGATCTAGCAAATAAAGGACGTTTATCATTAGCGATGTATGGAAATAAAGGAACTAAACAACAAAATCTGGAAGATTTCTAAAAAGTTTGAACATCTTAAAAACTGGTCATAAGGCCGAGATTTAACTTGGCAACCGATCAGAGAGGACCTTATTGCATATTTAAACAGACTTTTCCATGTAGTTATTCAGTTAGCATCTGTACTGTGTTACCATCATATTCACAGTAAATGAGCAAGAAGAATCCAAAAATTTTTCAAACAGATCTATGAGGCTCATCGACGAGACAGACAGACCTCGTATGGGGCTCATAGACCAGACAGACAGACAGACTTCATATGGAGCTCATAGACAAGACAGACAGACAGACCTCGTATGGAGCTCATAGACAAGACAGACAGACCTCACATGAGGCTCATAGACCAGACAGACAGACCTCACAAACAAACACCCGATCCAGGGGGTCCAACACGAGCAGAATTTCTTGAAATTTCAAAATGAATTGTCATTTTTAACTCTTTCCTTCTCGGACAGATTACTTATGATCAGACAGACAGATCGCATATGGGGCTTATAGACGAGATAAACAGACAGGCCTTCAGTCTCTTTTCTACCAGAAAGGACTAACTTACAATTAAGTTAGGGTTATTTGTTTAATGGCATATCAACTCCTTATGGGTTATCTAATGCTGAAATTGGATTAATTTCTAAATGTCTAATTGTGATTAACATTCCATTGCAAATATTTTTTAAATCATACTTTTGTTTTTTGTTTGCACACAGTTATAGTTTCAATCAATTTTTCCAATCCAACAATTTTCAAATGGATCAATATGATTGCAAGCAATCATTTCTATTGAATAACAGTCATTTGTGTGCACACAGTTTCATGATTTCAAGTAACGATTAATAATAATAATAATCCTTAATAAACAATTCGAGCTTCAAGTAACAATTCTTAATACAAATAATTTGTACACAGTTATATGGTTTCAAGTAACTAATAATAATAATCCTTAGTCAACGATTATGGTTAGTTGGTTGGGTTTTATGGCATATCAACCTTTGTAGGTTATTTAATACCAAATTCATTTCTATACAAATAAACAGTTCTAGTTCAAACAATTCAGTTTAGCATGAGTACACAGTTTAACTGTCAAAAACACTCCTATTTCAAGCTATTCAGTTTAATCAAACAGTTCTGAAACTTACTCTTATCTAGATGGTGAATGGAAGTATTACATTTCTATAGAATTTCAGATTTAATTATTCAATAAAAAAAAAAAAATGAATTGAATGACTGAAACTTACTCTTATCTGGATGGTGAATGGAAGTATTACATTTCTCTATATTTTCTTAGAACTTTACAGCAGACATTTCCTCGACAAGCTATTCGGGACAAGTACCAAAACTAATTTTCTGCTTTCAGTCTTCAATCAAAATATGTCAGTAGATAAGGTTTCTTTGAGGAGAACATATGCTAATAGCATTTGTTTCATCTACCCACTGTGTGCGGAATCAAATACCTTAGAGAAAGCTACAAACAATAGTGTGACCTCAAGATTTTTTGCACATACTCCTTCAATGATTCAGCAGGTAGCCAAGATTTGTTATGCTGTGGATCAATTTCTCCGAAAGTCGTTCTAATTTTTCCAAAGAATTTTTCAAACTTCAGATTGAGTTGGTTGGTTGTTTGTGTTTTATGGCATATCAACCTTTGTAGGTTATTTAACACCAAATCCATTTTTAAGCAAATAGTTCTATTTCAAACAATTCAGTTTAGCATGAGTACACAGTTTAATTGTCAAAAACATTTCTATTTCAAGCTATTCAGTTTATCAAGCTATTCAGTTTTAATTCAGTTTAGTGTAAGTATAGATTTTCTTTATGCACCATTAAATGTCAAAACAATTCTATGTTAAACAATACAGTTTAGTGTAAGTAGAGTTTCAATGTTAAAAACAGTTCCTACAGCCCCAGCCGACTGGGCGATACACAGAGTTACACTCAACTGAATTATCTGAAATAATACTATTTTGACATTAAGTACACTGTTTAGATGTCAAAACAGTTCTATTGCGAGCAATTCAGTTTAGCTTAAGTACGCAGTTTAAATGTCAAAACAGTTCTATTTTAAACAATTCAGTTTAGCATAAATACAAAGTTTAAATGCAAAAAACAGTAAAGTTGTTGTATTTTGACCTTCGGCCTGGGCAAACATGCCATTCCAAAGATAGCGGAAGTGACACATCCCAATGGCCATTAATCGAAAGAAATCGCACAGGTGAGCTCAGCTGATAATATGGGACAAGGTGAAGGTCCCACTGTGCCGCTAAAGAGTGATGCACCGGAAGAGAGTGACCTCTGAACTGCATGACAGTTATTTCCGCTTGATGATGATCAAACATGTCATTCCAAGGATTGAGTGGGCGATTGAGTGGGTGTTGAACTATTATATAACTCAGTCAAGACAAGAAGTCAGACTGTTGGAGTTAGAGACGAGATGTGGTAGGGAAAGCCACACCAGGCCGAAGGGGCCATTGGGGCCCCCAGTAGTTTCGGAGACCCGTTGGTGACAAGATGTGGTAGAGAAAGCCAACACTCAGCAGAAAGCTGAGCCCCTGGGCCTCCGGTTGAGCATCAGGAGAACGAGAAAGACACAACGCTGATGGCCATAAGAGTGGGGTCAATATATTGCAGTTCTGGTCGGTCTCCAACTCCCTCTCACAGTAAAACCCTTTTCGAACCCTTACAATAAAGTGAGAGGTATATATTTTTCTAAAGAGTTCTTCGCTCGTCCTTTATCATTGTGCTGTTGTCATTCTTTCTGCACGAATCTGCATATGAGTATATAACAAAGTCAAGAAAGCACGGTTTAGTTCTATTTAACCCATAGATAGGACCCTTATCAGGTGCTACCACTCCGAGCCATTGTGAACCTAGGAGTGATGGCAATGAAGGAGTACTCTGAATTCCCCAAAGCTCCAGTATTACTGGAACCTCACCATCAGATTGGTGTAGTGTCATATCCAGGACACTCGTTGGGGGAGGTCTTACCACTCTACAGCCACAGCCGACTGGGCATGATACGGTTGAGAAGCAGTTTCTTTTTAAGTGAGCTTTACAAAAATGCAGCGACAATGGTTTGCTTACCTAACGTCATATACTTTCAAGTATTCTTTAACACGGTCGAAGGAATTTTGCAAGGAAATTCATAAGGCCCATATATGTTTCTAATCTGCCTAGATTACATACGGCAAACGTCAATAAATCTAATAAAAGGAAAAAATTTCACATGAAAAAAAGTCAAGAAGCAGACAGTATTCTGCTGAAACAATGTCTACAACATAGGATGAAGGCATTGAAATTAATAAACTTCTTCACAAACCTCGGTAGCAATATCTCATCTACTGAAAGTGATGTAAACATACGTATAGTAAAAGCATGGACTGCTATTGATCATATGGATATCTGATCTCTCTAATAAGATAAAATAGGTTTCTTCCAAGCTGTGGTTGTGTTAGTACTACTGTATAGCTGCACTAACTAGACAAACGAAATGACTTGAGAAAAAGCCAGATGGGAGAGACACAAGAATGCTGTGTGCTGTTTTGAATAAATCCTGAAGCAGCACCCCACAAGTCAGCAGCTGTACAGCCACTTACCTCCTATCTCACAAACTATCCAAGTAAAACTAAGAAAGACAAGCGAAGCACTGTCGGAGGAGCAAGGTCGAGCTCACAAACAATGTTCTTTTATGACCTCCAATAGATGGACGAGCCAATGTTGGCTGACCAGCTCTGTGCGGACACAGGATACAACCTTGAAGACCTACTGGGACGATGGATAAGAGGGATGGATGGAGAGAGAGAGAGAGTCAGGGGACTCCGTGCCATTAGCACGACTTAATGATAAGGTTAATAATAAGCAACGTGTTTACGGGATGAGCTATATACTAAATCTCTAACCGGATTTGGTACCTCGAATATTTGGTGCAAAGAGAATGGAATGAATTGCTAAATATATATATATATATAAGTATATAAATAAAAACGTCAAAAGGACTGAATACTATTAAAAAGGAATGTACGTATTAGGAGGATATTCAAAATTCTATTTTTAATTAATTTATCGGGAAGCTTATATTACATAATTCATTCATTTAATTACTGTCAGATAGGTTTTCTTTTCAAACACACAAAAAAGGAGAAAAAGAATCATATTTAAAATCGAGTCTGAAAAGGGGCGCGTATATGTCTAGTATTAATTACCGAACTAAGGAATTTATATTTTCATTCAAATTCCAGACAAATACGATACGGTGAAATCGTTAAATTCTCGTTTTAACAGTAGAGGATAAGATTATTAACGTTTCTATAGCAAAGAGTGACAGAGAATTTGATAATTATCTATGTTACATCGAGAATAATTTTGATGATCTTAAATGAAAATGACATTTAGTGCGAATATAAACCCCACA